>VZZY01014309.1:230434-246869 GCA_013400335.1 Eurystomus gularis | reverse complement strand
CAGGAAACCCTGAGACCAGGTCCCTGCGGTCGGGGTGGGGAGGGGGCAGAGCTGCTGCGGCCGGACACCGGGCACCGGCCCCCGGGCTGGGCTCGCCGCGCTGCGAGCCGGGCTGTCCTGCTGCCGGAGGCTGAGGAGCCGCTTGTGTGGTTCGGCTAATCCCTCCCCTCTTGCAGGCTGTGTGTTCTGCGTTGGCAACGTGGAAACGCCGCCACCACAAACAGCGTGTCTGTGGAAGGCGATAAAGCCGTTATACGTTATACGCACGCTCGGCGTTATCGACACTGATATCTGTGAAGAAGCGCCTAAGAAATGTGCAAATGTACAGTTTAAAAGGCCGTACATCTGGAGCAAAAGTGTACTTCTAAACTCCTCGTCGTTCTCCAGAATAAGTTCTGAAAGGCGCGCAAGGCAAACGTTGAAGCCGTCAGCGTTAAAGTTTCTATGATACAGAAGATCTGGTTTCATGTTTGCTAACTCACTAAACAGCAAGTTTTAAAAATCACCCTATTTTGAGTTCCTGATTGTTTTGTTGAGGGAAGAACAATCTTTTCTAATTGTTCTCTTTATTAAAAGAACTGTTTGAAAAGGGAAGGAAAGACCCCAAACTTTTTAAAATTAAGATTTAGTATGTTCTGATTTGGCACATAAATATAAAAAGCCTTCTGGGCCTAATGAATTAGCTACCTCTTGGTTTTGTTTGCGTTTACTCATCTGTACCTGAAACAGAAGAATATTATCAATACTCTGAAAAAATGTGGTTTTCTCTCCCTGTTTAGGTTAAAACTTATGGCAGAAGGAGAATTGAAAGATATGGAGCAATTTTTTGATGACCTTTCAGATTCATTTACGGGGACGGAGCCAGAAGTCCATAAAACAAGTGTAGTAGGTAACTAATTGTTATCCATAAGCTATATTTGACGTGATATCGGTGATGTATTACGCTCAGGATACAGCTCTGTTTTTCTCTGGGGGGAGGTGTAAATACTGTATATTATCATTTTTTCTCTTGCTCAGATGTTTCATATTAACCAATAATTTTGCATCAGTTCTTACTGGTCTTAACAATTTTTCGGTGATCAAATAGCCCGCGAGATTTGCCACTAAATTGATACTAAATTTGCACCCTGCAAAGCTGCGTTTTGCCAGTTGGTAGGCTGAGATGAGACAAGTGAAATGAAATAGTGTGATTTAAGCTGCTGGTTATGATGATTTCTAGTCTGTCTGAGCAGCGACCTTGCAGGCAGCTGTCGTAACAGATGTTTTCCTTTGCAGGTCTGTTTCTGCGCCACATGATCTTGGCATACAATAAGCTGTCTTTTAGTCAGGTCTATAAACTTTACACTGCGCTTCAGCAGTACTTTCAAAACGACGAGAAAAAAAATGGGATTGAGGAGAGTGATATGGAACTGACCAATACAGAGGAGCTGGAGGGGAAGATGGAGAAAGAAGAACTTGATGCACCTTTAAGGTGATACATTGATATTAAAGCCTTTCCCACTTAAGAGAATTAGTCTTATTTCAGATTACTTCTGTACACATCAGAATAAACTTAAGCTTTGTCCACCTCAAGATGCTGCTCCTGTTAGACCTTCCAAACCCCACGAGTGCTCCTGTCTCTTAACTAAGGGCTTTGGCTGCGATGCTGGTGGAGCTGGTGGCCTCTGCGCTCCCTTGGTGCCACCGTGTGGTAACGCTTGGCAGTGGAGCAGCTCAGCTCAGTCTGGTAGAAGATGGCAGCAGCGCCTCCTTCTCACACTCTTAGGGAATCACAGGCTAAAGGCCAGATTCCTGGCAGTTCCCGCAGCAGTTCCCTGCTGTACAGCCCACTGCTGAGTGACTTCTCTGGCTGTGCCAGTGTGGGATGCGCTAAAGCTGTTGGAGAGGTTGCTTCTGCTTCCAGCAAGGAAAGATTGCTTGCTAAGGAAAAGTTAAGCTGAATGGGTTTAGTTTCTCTTCTCCAAATAAGAGAACTTATATCTATTTACGTCAAAAAGCAAATATTGAGAGTTTTCACCTGCTGAAAACTGCACTGTAAGGATTATCCTAAAAGCATTTTCCGTATCCATATATTTAAAATACACTTTCTAAAGCGTCTTTATATGAACTTGTGCTTGTGCGCGCTCTGCTGCAGCATGAGTCAGTTAACAGCTTTTGGAGTCTGGCTGTGTGCTGCAGCTCCTGCCTTTCCATGGAATAAACATCTCTCTGCTCCTGCAGAGCAGCTGGTTTCTGGAGCGAAGCATGTGGCCAGAGCACCAGTTCATTTCACTGTGACTGTCTCCAGAAGAACGGTGAAACAGAGCAAAGCCATCTGAATCTGTCAATCCCAAGTTTTCTGTCTGCTGTTTGTCTTTCACGTGTATTTAGGGTAGTGTTCACAATGGGCTTTGTGCGTTGAAGATTACAATTAAACTGTGTGAAATCATTGGGATTGCTAATTCTAATGCAGTAGGTTTTAATGTTTGTTAAGTTTTTGCCTTTTAGTTTCATGCTTTGACCGGTAATATCTCCTAAAAACTTTATAAATCCAAAGTATGGAGTGTATGATAAAATATATTTCCTTGTATTTGATTTCATTGCCCTCATTTCTAACCAGAGTCCTTCTTACCAGGGAAGAAGAGATATCTTGCAGTGGACCTCTTTCCCAGAAACAAGCAGAGTATTTTCTTTCTCAGCAGGTATGTTAATTCCAAAAAAAGTTGAGTAAATGATCCATAACATGAATTTCTCCTTCGGTTTTATCCACAGGCTCAGACATGATTGTTTTCTTAGATCTGTTAAAGGTTTGTTGATATCTTGCATGTAGTTACTCAGTGTGAGCACTTGGGGCTCAAAGGGTTTTATCTAGACACGTACACAGTGTGATGAGAAGGTTCCTTCGCTTCTGACTACTCGCCTCAGATTCGATGTCTCAGAAAGGTGCAGTTTTGTTGGTTATTCCAGCTGGTAAATACAAAATGGAGCAGAAATGCACATGGAGACAAATGTCAGTAAATGCACTGCACACTTACAATAGCTTTCTTAAAAAACAAGTATAATATGTGATGTTTCAGATACTTTTTGAGAGTTCAAAGTAACTTCTTAGTCCCATGAGGTTCTTTACTGCTCAGAGGTGTTGAATCCAGTAGCCTGATCATGGCAAGGCTCCTGCAGCTCCATGACCTCCAGTACAACCAGTGTGGTGGCTGGACATGCTGTTTGTTGTCCTGTTCTCTGCTCTGGCTGGTGAGGATGAAGGTCCATTAGTGAGGAACATATACACACGTACGCTCTGATGTGCACACACTCGTATGTCTTGATTCCACCAGTAACTGGGCCAGTACACTCAGTTTATCAAGTACCTGGCCCCTGGGTTGTCTTGTCTCCGCTTGCCTCCAGCAGAGAGACACGACACATGTAAATGCGTTTCTCAGTTGACCCAAAGGCCCCACCGTCTCTCCATCAGTTGGCTTGGGACCTCCTGGTTGGCCTGGACTTCCTGCAGTTGTCTCATTCAGAGAAACACATCTGGCCCAGGCTTACAGCTCTTTCAAGACTTGGCTCTCAAGCTGCTTATCCAGCTTTGTGTCTAGTCCAGCTTGCTGTTCACCAGTGGTCACCCACCCACGCACATACTCCCATTTGCTCCACTTGCTGCCACCACAGACACCCAGACTCTGTGGTCTAGCTCCAGATGTTGGCACTTCAGCCTCCATAAACACATGCAGAGTAGGGGCCCCCTTATCCAGGAGCAGAGTTAGAAATGGGAGTGAGGGAGAAGCCAAGACAGGCTGCAGTGATCTGCCGCAAGGTGTGGGTTTAGTGGCAGTGACAGTCTGTCATGCTGTGGTTTTTAGCTGGTGGGCTTTATGTGGAGTATCTGTTAGCAGTGTGTAAAATTTTTCTTCCCCCTCTTAATTAGAGTACTGTGGAGGAGTTGGGGTGTTTAGGAGGGTTCTGAAATTTGAAGTCTTTTTGTTATTCAGTAGTGCTTATTCTAGTAACCAGATTATTGTAATTTTTTATGAATTGATCTACTTGCCAAAGCAAAGTATGGATTTACTTTTCTTCCATTTCCTGAATTTTTGTGTGAGAAGATACATGTAATTCCAGTGAGTGATCCATTGTATTAGTTCTTCAAAGAGAAACTTAGATGGAATTCTTTAAGTACCTTTAAACAGTCCTTTGACTAAGCCTTAATTGTACTTGGTGTCTCTGACCTCTGGGAAGTGAATGCTGTAATGTACAAAATAAAACTGCCGCTGATGTTTCAGTGTCGTAGCAGACAGAGCTGTTCCAAAATCTCCTTTAATGTTCTCTCCAAGCAGATAACAAACTGACAAGCATGTATCAAAACCTATTTGTAACCCTCCAGTTTGAGTTACTTATCTTACTTTTAGTTTTCCATTTTTATTCCAGGCTTCTTTATTAAAGAACGATGAAACAAAGGCTCTTACTCCAGCATCTTTACAAAAGGAATTGAACAACTTGTTAAAATTTAATCCAGACTTTGCTGAAGCAGTAAGTATCTTTTTCTCCATGCAGAATGGTTGTAAAGGGATTTCTTATCCCTAGGATGGGATTATTTGGGAGTAATTTGTTCTGTGTTGAAATATAAGCAGATAATAAAAATGCGAGCAAGTTGCATGTAAATGTTTAGTAATTCAGACTGAAACTCCTGAAGGTACCGAGACCGTCATTAAGCGAAGTACTTAACCACATGTCCAGCTTTATGCACAGATAGAACCTCTTCGTTTTGGTGGGACTGTGTGAGTGCAGTCTTGTTGAACTCAATCTAAACCACTTCTTTTTGCACACATTTTCCTAAAAAAAAATTTCAGGCCTCATACTCCCGTAGTTTAAAAACCACTATTAACTGCAGTATCTGTTGATTTTGCTTATTGATGTTCACTTTACCTCTGGTGCTTAATGGCAATTCATCCTGAAAGGCAGTTCACATTGAGAGCTGGTTCCAGACCTTTGCCTTGTTCCTCAATAACTTAATCTTGAGGAAGTTCCATGAGTTCCCAGTCAACTCCTTCCTGCCTTACTTTCTAACTCCTCCTCCCAGTAGCCCTGGGCTGAGGTTGACAGGATTTCCTTGCTCCCATTTGGAGACATGTCCTTGAAAGGGCTGCTGTAGCAAGGGCTGGACTTCCCAACTCCAGAAGTCCTCTCCAGGGTTCTGGGTGTCTCACATAAGGGGTTGTCCTGCTCACGTCTCAATGCCAAGAAGTTTTAGCATCTCTTTTCTGTCTGCACAGCATTTGGAAGCTGTGCTTATGCTTCAGAGTATCTTTCTGAGTGCAGGCACAGTGGGAGTCGTGCCTCCATTCCCACTGGCGCTTAGCGCGTACGTACCGAGGTTCTACCTATGTAGAGGCCTCAGACTGGGCAGAGTAATTCTGGCAGCCAGGTCTGGGTCTGTGGGACACCATTTGGAAGATCCTGTTGGAGAAAACAACCGAGTTTATCCAAGATTTACAGAAATTCTGCACAGGTAGTATCAGTATCACTGCAATTCCTGACCAACCATTTTCCTGGCCACGCAGTATTTCATGGTTGTGCTCATTAGGCAACCTTCTCAGTAAGGAGGTACACAGTGACTATAAACAAAACCTTTCTTTTAATAGTTCTGTACAGTTAAAGCTGATTCTGCTTCATTTTTTAGCATTATTTAAGCTACTTAAATAGCCTCCGAGTGCAAGATGTCTTCAGTTCAACACACAGCCTGCTTCATTATTTCGACCGTTTAATTCTCACCGGAGCAGAAAGCAAAAGCAACGGGGACGAAGGTTACGGCCGGAGTCTGAGATACGCTGCTCTGAACCTGGCAGCGCTGCACTGTCGCTTTGGCCATTAGTAAGTTAATACGTTGTACCACACAACTCAAAACTCACCTCGTTGCATCTCCTAAGCGCTGATAGATGGACCTTGTGTTCATTCTGAAACTCTGTTCAGGAGGAGAAGGGGCTCTCTCCAATTTGATAACAGCTGTAGTCGGGCTGGAATTTTCTTGGAACCTTGATTTGGTTTGGTTGGTTTTTATTTTGACGTTTGGTTTCCGTAATAACTGAGCCATCTAGAGCAGGGTGGGAGCTGGCATTTGTCTGTGTCCAGTTGCAATGGTTTCCTGGGTATTTAAGTTCTCAACTGCTACATTTCCGTGACCTCAGAGCTCAGTGGGCGTGAGTGCCTGTTTTCAGCTATATCCTCAAGAAAGTGTGGTTGGTTTTCTGTTAACGTTCAAATCAACGTGGAGCTGATCATCCAGAGGAAGAAGAATTTTTTTTTTTAAGTGCCATTTGAGCTTTTTTAATTTTAAAATGCCATGGGGTGGGTGTTATTTTATTGATATATGGAGACGGGTAAGGCAGCTTTATGGTCTGCATTTATTGACTGCTGCCTGGAGGCATCATGTAAAAGGACTGGAGATGGGAAGGACATCTGCAAAATTGAGAACAACAACATTTTCTACACAGGCAGATACTTAATGTTGCCCTTGTTCAAACAATTACGTGGCACAGTGGTGGGTACAGGGTTTGAAAGCCCACTTAAGGGTTCCACTTGTGTTTTTGTAGTGGCTTGCAGATGCCATCTCGCTTATTATCCTCAAGACTAGAATATATTGCTGAAGTGCTAGGAGGAAAATACAGGCTTTCTCAGCAGTCTATTAAATCAGAGTTATCTTCTGAGTGCAATATGCATAATTTAGATCAGTATTCCTCTGTAGCATGATGCTGTATTGTAAGCACTGTGGGAATACTACTATGTTCTCGTTTTTCTTTGCTGATAGCCAACAGGCTGAACTTGCGCTTCAGGAAGCCATCCGAATTGCACAGGAGTCGAACGACCACGTTTGCTTGCAGCACTGCCTGGTAAGACAGTGGTGTTGAAACGGGGGTTAAGTCCCCGTGTCTCTTTTGCCCCAGCTTTTGCTCTTTCAGTCACACCTCATCAAACGCATCAGTAATTTAAATATGACTGTCCAGCAGTGGGGTGACGTTGCTTCTGCAGATGGGTCACACGGAGCAACAAACTATAGGGAGATCGTGGGATGGTTTTGTTGCAACTTAGGATTACTTTCTTAAACTGGAGTTGTGATCCCAGAGTACTGAGATCTTAGTGCTCAGCTTGAAGTTTGGTCTTGTGTGTTTTAAAGAGACAAAGTATTTAATAAACTTCCTCCTTACCGTCTACTGGATTCTCAAGGAGTAATGAACCTTCTTTTGAGCAACCAAAAAGGAGGAAGGACTGATTTAGGTTCCTCTGTATATTTTTCTGTAATTAACATTCTTGTTATAACGAGCTGGCATCAGTGGTATCAAACTCTTCAGACGCTGCTTTCCACAGTCAACTGTACAATGGGGCTTCTGTGCATGACTCTGAACCTCCAGCGCTGACTGCTGTCAAGCCAGTGTCCCAACCTAGCTGCACTTCTGAGAAATTTTGCTGTGCAGCATTTAAAAGAAGTTTCCTTAGTGTCATATGAATTCTGAAGAGCGGTTTGTATTTCCAGTAAGTTTCCTTGTATTCTGTGCAAAAAGAGAGAGTTAGAAGTGCTGCAGCCATTAGCCGTTTGCAATGAGATTTTCACTCTTTTTGCCTTGCTAGAGCTGGTTGTACATCTTGGAGCAGAAGATATTTGATAGCTGTGTTCTGCTGGAGCACTCTGTAAACAAGTCTTTACATTTTGGCTTGCCGGTACGTCCATTTCATTTATCTTTATTCTAGGACAAACACGTGTGGCAAGAGGAGCATGCGTGATGGTTTGGGGTTTTGTGGCCGGTCCGTTCAAAATATGTACCTGAGTTTAAACAAATCTATCTAAACGCTCCAGAATCTAGCTGTTTCTATTCTTTTTACTCTTCATATCAGCAAACCAGAGTTCAGTTGCTTTAATGCCAGTGTGTTGTTGCAAGACTCACTGTTCTTCCTTCTAACTTGTTTGATTTTCAGGCAGAAAAAGTCGATGGCTACTAGCCTGGCCCCATGCACCGTTTCGGCCTTAGGCCTGTAGCGCAATCTGCTGGTGCTCAAGGGAGGTGCTTGTGTCCCTGCCTTCCCAAACCTCAGTGCTGATGCCTCTGGCAGGGCTTTGAACACATGTTTATTTGTCAGGCTCTTGTGAAATCTTGCAAGGCAGCCCCTCCCCTTAGATAGTTTTGTGCCCTGAATCTGTTGGCTGTTAACGTTTAGTTCTGTCTTCCCCAAGATCTGCAAAAACAAAGTTAAGAGATTCTTCTAAAAGGAACTAAACTGCAGCTGGTGGGAGATGAGAGCAGACAGGGCTGCGTGGTGGGGAAGGGGAGGGAAGGCTCTGTGTTCTCACAGCTGTTTCATCACTGGAGGAATCCAGGTACAAGTCCTGTCATCTTCTTGAAGACTTCTGTGTGGGGGAGTGGAAATTACCTTTCACATCTCACAAAATGGCATTCACGTATGTGTGGGTGTGCATAAGTGGGTATTTAAAGAAATGCCTGGAGCAGTGTTCCTTTGTCTGTGCTGAATAACGTCACCTCTTTTGCTATGGGATTTTTTTTTTTCTTAGTTTAGAACTCTTCCTCCGGTGTAATTTGCAAAGCGTCGGTGCAAAAGCGTCTTGTGCTCCATCGTCTTTCAATGCTGTTGGCATTTTTTTCTTCTTCTTCCCAGTACCTTGCTTCCCTGGGAATACAGTCCTTGGTTCAGCAAAGAGCTTTTGCAGGAAAGGCTGCCAACAAACTAATGGATGCCTTAAAAGATTCTGATCTGTTGCACTGGAAACACAGCCTGTCAGAGCTTATTGACATTAGCATAGCACAGAAGACTGCCATTTGGAGACTGTACGGCCGCAGGTATTCTGCTTCTGGGGACCTCTTGGGCTAGCTCACTGTACTTGTTAGCACATAATGCATTTTGAGTTATTTATATAGGTGTAACAAGCGACTCTGTCTCTCCAGCGCACTAAAATAAAGCAATCAGGCCGTGATTCAGTACAGGCTGAGTGCCATTATTTCCTTTCTCTTACGTTCCTTTAAAACTCGTACCGGAGAAGAGATTGAGTTTCCATTTAGTAGTGGCAAATAGTGCATAAATTGTTCCGTGCCCTCATTTTCAGCATCTCTGTGCTTAGAGCGTGTGCAGCTTTCGGTATGTCGTACTCGACGTGTCTGCTCAGTCCAGAGTTCCTCAAGAGCAGCTGTTTTACAAGTTTTCCTTCTCCCCTGGGCCCCTGGCTCACCAGAAAATGTAGACTGTTGTCATCCCAAGACCGTTGATTAAAAAATGGTTGGTTGTTGCTTGAAAGCTAAAAGATGTTTCCCTTGCACAAGCACCATGGCGCTTCAACAAGCCCAGACGTTGCTGAGCATGAACAGTCTGGAGGCTGTGAACGTGGGCGTTCAGCAGAACAACACCGAGTCCTTCGCTGTGGTGTTGTGTCACCTGGCCGAGCTACACGCAGAGCAGGTGAGTTTTCTGGCTATTGCACAAGATGTGAGAGGACGTATGGGTGTTACTGACAGAGAGAGAGAGAGACTTTTGGCTCGTGTTTTGTTCTGCCTTTAATGTCTGCGTTAGGGGCGAGGAAAACGCAGGGTTTTGCTTGGCGAGTTCTTTCCCTGGAGGCTGTGTTGAAATCGAGGGGAGAGGTGCTTGCCACGTTCATCAGCGTGCTCTTTCTGTGTTGCAGGGATACTTCGCAGCTGCCTCTGAAATATTGAAACACCTCAAGGAGAGATTCCCCCCCAGCAGTCAGCACGCACAGGTAGAATATTTATAATTTAGCCCGTAAATTATGTAACTATTACACAATAGGATCTCAATTCCGTTGCGTCTGGGTTCTCTCCTCTGTATGCCTTGGGCTACACGTTTGCTCGTTTTCCTTGGCTCATCACCTCACCGGAAGCTGTGCGGCATAAACTTTGCTACAAAAGCCTGGAAAAGATGCCTCTGTGGTTGTAAGGCTGGCGAGACATTTCTCTCGCCACAGCCTCCTAAGAAAAAGCCGTTTGAATAGAAATGTCATTGACAGAGGAGCGTACAGCTCCCTCGTGAGCACGTGCAGGACCTAAATGCTCTGCGTTGATTTGGAGCTTCAAAGTTCTGTTTAATTAGTGCTATTTATTTTGATATCTTACAATCCAGAAATAACAGAGAGAATCGGCTGTGGTTTGTGTGACTCTGGGAAATGCTGTAACGCCTGGTTCTGTAAGATAGTTACACTGAAGATTCCATTAAATATAGTTTAGTCCTTCTGTGTTCTCTACAGAACTATACTGTTTGAAAGCATTAGTAATGATTTAAAGGAGCTTTTTAACTTAAAATGCAGTCACATTAGGTGAGCTTTGGCATTGAAACATAAATCCAGACCTGAGTGTTTCTGTTGAGGACAGTAAGTTAGTAATTGGACAGTGGAGTTAATTGCATCTAGACATAAATATCCACAGGGGAAAATAAAAAACCACTTAGAAAATGAGCAAGTACAACTTCTAAAACTTGTTCCTGGATGTTCTTTGTTTAGCTCTGGATGCTGTTTGATCAGAAGATACAGTTTGAGAGAGCCATGAATGATGGCAGATATCACATAGCAGATTCTCTTGTAGCAGGAATTACAGCACTTAACAGCATCGAAGGTGTGTACAGGTAAGAAATCCTGGCTGCGTATGTGAATCCCACGCAGATAATGAAAAATTCAACAGGACTGCTGGCAGTCACGTGTGCTTACATGTTCTTCCCTTTCCAGCATGAATTACAGTCATGTTGTCTAACCTGTAGTGTTTATTCCAGTAGAATATGTCCCACAGTAGTAATGTCTTTGGACATTTTAAGAACAGGGGTAGCACTGCTGAAGCTGGGACAGTTCTAGAGCTGTAGATGTGTTGTGAGAACACAAAGCACTTCTTCAAAATCTGCCATGGGAACCGTACTCAAATGTAAGCACAAAGCAGAATTTGCTGTCACGTAGCGAGGGGTCTCGGTCCTGGGCTGAGCTTGAGTGTCTTCATCTGCGCCCTGGTTTCTACAGCTACAAAATGCAACAATTTGGTTTTTCTCTCACCATAATGGGTTCTTGTTTCTAAATGAGAATGACGTGTTGAAAATAGGTAGGGTTAAAACTCAGTATTTGAGTATGAAAAACATAATGGCTGTTAAAAGCCATTTCTTGTTGATTTTTCAAAACACCTGAAGACGCAGCCGGTGCCAGTAGGCCAGGAGACCAGAATTCAAGCTGTGGGACCTGATGCTTGTCCTGGAATTGGACTGTTTGTGATTTCCCTGATCTTTAAATATTCTACCCGCAGTCTGGGTCTGGGGTGTTTGTACACATCCTCTGCTGCTGTGTGTCTGGGTTTTAATTCCCTGGTCTCGCTCTTTCCCTGTTGCTTCACATCCTCGTTAGCTCAAGCCAATTTTAGCTACTTTACCTCATACTTGTTTTTCTTACAAACAATTACTAGTGCTTTCTAGCTTGCACGCCCTCCCACTCCTGCTGCCTGTCTGGCCTTTGGTTTTGGCTTTTTGTTTTCTGTCTAAAAGTGGTTTATGAGTTTGATCCTTTCTGCCTGTGAGATGTCCAGTTGGAATCGGAGATCCCTGGTTTTCCCCCTGCCAGGGTGTATGGCACGCGTATGCTTTGTCAGAATGCCATTCTGCAGTTCAGAGGTCCCAAAATAGAGACATTTTGCTGTGTTCTGAAGAGCAGAATTGTACGTGAAATATAAAAATACGATTAGTGATTTTTTCTTTCTACCGCGGCAGAAAAGCCATTGTATTGAAAGCCCAAAATCAAATGTCAGAGGCACACAAACTTTTGCAGAAATTGTTGATCCACTGCCAGAAAATCAAGAACACCGAGATGGTGATTAGGTAAGAATGTTTCGTTTTCAGACTATTAAAGGCACTTTGCGGTGATTAGAATCCACCCTTTCAATTTGTCTGTGTTCAAACTTCACATGGCTTCAGATTACCGACTATGATTTGGAGATTACAAAATCATTCCATTTATTAATCATAGGATGGAGGAATTCTCAAAATATTGTGGAATTGAAAGCTGGTCGTCTATAATATGTTGACTAAAAGGTAGTAAACTTATTTTAAAATTCCGTGAAGACTTAGGGAAGAAGGAAATGCTACATCCAAAATGAATAGGAAAGAGAAATGTGTGTGTGTGGTTGTACCTTTGCACAAACCTTCAGGGGTTTTTTAATCATTTGTTATGTCGGTGGCATCTCCTCTTAAGTCGTTGAAGTTTGTTGCATATGCAGTAATGTAATTTATAATAAAATCGCCACCAGTATGGATGGAATAATTGCTTGGGAAACAAGTGGGTATTTTTCATCAAAAGGAAATGTTTGTAATTCTTTCCCCCTGTTTTGGTCAGCGTGCTGCTGTCAATAGCAGAGCTCTACTGGAGATCTTCGTGCCATACCATAGCCTTGCCTGTCCTGCTGCAGGCTCTTGCCCTCGCTCGAGAATACAGTCTACAGTACTTGGCTTCCGAAACCGTGCTGAACTTGGCTTTCTCCCAGGTACGTCTGACCTGTGTTTTCACAGGGCTACAGGGCAACATGTGTTCCGGGGATCTGGATACTGGTTTTGCTCCTATGAGATTTAAGAACGCAACCTTGTTGGAATTAAATTATTGATTCTAAAGAAGTGTATTCCAAGTGTAAAATCTTCTGAAGAAGTTGGACTGCACCAGTACAGGTTAGGGGTTGACCTGCTGGAAAGCAGCTCCACAAAGAAGGACCTGGGAGTCCTGGTGGACAGCAGGTTAACCGTGAGCCAGCAGCATGCTCTTGTAGCTAAGAAGGCCAATGGTGTCCTGGGGTGCGTGAAGAAGAGTGTGGCCAGCAGGTCAAGGGAGGTTCTTCTTCCCTTGTGAGGCCACCTCTGGAGTATTGGGTCCAGTTCTGGGCTCCCCAGTTCAAGAGAATCAAGGGACTACTGGAGAGAGTCCAGCAGAGGCTGTGAAGATGTTGAGGGGACTGGAGGATCTCTGTGCTGAGGAAAGGCTGAGAGCCCTGGGGCTGTTTAGCCTGGAGAAGAGAAGACTGAGAGGGGATCTGATCAATGTTGATCAATAGCTAAAGGGCAGGGGGCAAGAGGATGGGGCCAGACTCTTGTCAGTGGTGCCCAGCGACAGGACAAGGGGCAACGGGCACCAAGTGGAACCCAGGAGGCTCCATGTGAACAGGAGGAGAAACTTCTTTGCTGTGAGGTGGCAGAGCCTGGCCCAGGCTGCCCAGAGAGGTTGTGGAGTCTCCTTCTCTGGAGAGATTCCAAACCTGCCTGGATGTGATCCTGGGCCCCCTGCTCTGGGTGACCTGCTGGAGCAGGGGGTTGGACGAGGTGATCTCCAGAGGTCCCTTCAGCCCCCACCAGTCTGGGATTCTGAGAAAAGTGGAGTTTCATGTGTATCAGCAGATGTGTAGTTATTGCATATAATAAATGCAAGCAGAAATTGGCCCTGCCTTAATTTCTTCAGCTGTTATTTTTTCTGCTAGTATTTTGGCTCTGTAGTAGCACAGTTTGGCGTGTGTTTGAATGAAAAACAAGGCTTGTAATGGAGTTGAGTTACGCAGTTTATTCTGAGCTGGCAGAGACGTGGCCGTCGGCACCGATTGCGGTGGAGGAGCTGTGTCTAATCGTTGCAGAGAGGAGCTCAGGCCTACTAATAATCTTCTTTTAAATCAAAACTTACCTGTAAAAAATGTTTAGATCCTTGTCTGTAGCGCATCGTGTTAATGGGAACAGGCATGGCTTATGTTGGTCCTCTCTGGAGAAGCGGCTCTCACCAGTGGATTCCAGTGTTAGACCAGCAAGTATTTCTCTTTCAGCTGATCCTTGGCATTCCTGAACAAGCCCTGAATATTCTGCACATGGCGATAGAACCTGTCTTGGCCCACGGAGCTGTCCTGGACAAAGGTTGTGCCATGTTCTTGGTGGCCAAATGTCAGGTGGCTTCTGCAGCTTCCTACGCTCCAGAAAAGAAGATTGAAGGTAGTGTGAAGAGTAATTCTCCTCCTCAGAGGTTGAGAGGCGCAGACCGGTGTACATATGGGAGTCCTGCTGCACGATCACTGTTAAAAGAGTTTAAATGCTACAGCAGAGCGTGTTACCTGGTTATGGGGTAGCAAAATTCGCTTGGAATTAGTTGAATACCAAGAACAGAGGCAGTGTTTATAATGGAGACTTGTTTATCTCCATACTTTCACACCTGTGTTTTGCGGACCTGGGAGAATAACAGAAACTAGCTGGAAAACCACGTTGCTAAGACACAAATTGTTTTGAAAAGCTGAGGAATTTAGAATTGGACTCCTTAGAATCGAGCTGTATTGCTTGGAGTTGTTATCGTGATATTATCTTAAATATGCCCACCCCCCTTTTTCCCCCAGCTTTGGAATCCGCTATCCTGAACCTCAACGAAGCCAAGACTTACTTTGCCAAAGTGGACTGCAAAGAGCAGCTGAGAGACGTTCTCTACTTCCAGGCGCGGCTGTTCCACACCCTGGGCAAGACCCAGGAAAGGAACAAATGTGCCATGTTGTTCCGTCAGTTGCACCAGGATCTGCCGGCACATGGCGTCCCCTTGATCAATGCCTTCAAGTGATGCATTTAAAGATGAGATTTATTTGTTTTCCTGGCTTGGGTTTGTTTTGTTGGGTTTTTTTTTTTGCAAACGTCTTTTTATTATATTCAGTCATCCGTGTTTCAGAGTAACTGCCAGTAAATCGTGGTGCTCTGTTAAACAAACTTGCCTTCTCTTTGTAATGACTTCGGGGAAGACGTGGGTTTCCGCCCATTTCACTTTTATTCTGTAGGTGAAATTAGGAATAAGAATTGAAGGGGGGAAAAAATAAGACTCTCTTGACTGCATTATAAACGTGCTGAGGGGAGCAGCACAGTCACGATGAAATAATATCTGTTCTTGGAGATATTCTTCAAGTCAGTGCTGGCTTTGTGAGCACTGGGATACAGAAAGTAGCAGAAGATGTGGAGGAAGGAAGCTCTTCTGTGCTCATTTAAAGTGGTATAGAATGAGGAGTCTCACTTACGTGTCCTTGCATTTAACCTGTCCACCGTCGCTGTTTATTCTGTAGAAACAGATGGTGCTGGCAGAAGGGAAGAAACCAGGATTCAGTTGGAGAGGTCTAATGGTGCAAAGTCCCGGCGTTGTTGTTAGTGTGTCCTTGTGCAAAGAGTGGCTGAGGAAAGGAAAGAGCGCTAAAAAGAAGCCCCAGCGCGGCTGGGATGGCTTCACTGTACGTGTTCTCCCACTGCATGTGATTTACCTGCTCTGGTTTCATGGGTGAAGAAGTGAAGGTCACAACTAACTCAATATCTGATATCTAGCAATTAGATCCCTGCTTCTGGAAGAACATTTTGGAGCTAGTGTGGGATTTCAAGGCAGATGGGGCTGCGCTTTGTGGGTGAACCCTTTGCGGGTGAACTCTGGGGGCGGATGTTCCAGGATGTTCCAGTCCTTTCACCTGGTGACTATATAAAAGCTGACCATCGTTAGCGTCAACTCTTGGAGACACCTGGCCAGGAAGCGCTGGATTAAACTGCGGCATCCTTAGCAATGAGAAAGCCAGACCAGCCCTAAACCTGGCTCCACTGGAGCCCTGCCAGGGAAGGCAGGAAGAGAGAGGCTCTAAGATGTGGTTGAATTGAGAGTAGTCCAGTGCTAGTTTACACATCCTGTTAATTAGTGTTGGCAGATAATCTGTGCCTTGGTTTTAAAACAGCGGCTGGATTTCTAGCAGTGGAGAGTAACCCAGCTTTGCAGGAACCCTGGTTTTGGTGGCTCAACCTCTCAGCTCTGTTAAATGCACGCCAAGGAGCTCAATCCATAAAATGTGTGGAGCACCTACTGTTTCCCAGTAAGTGCATGGACCTGATTTCTGGAGTGGCTTTCAAGATCCTGGTCAAAATAGCTGCGTTTATCCATAAAGCTCCGAGTAGGAGCCTGGCTCTACTCCAGCGTCAGAGTGGTGCCCACGACCGGGTCTCAAAGCAAAACGCGGACGAGGGTTTGCGCCGGCTGCGACACAGGCACCTGCTCAAGGTTGAAGCTGTTGCTTCATGAACAGAAGAGCGGATCCGAAACCTGCAGGTGAGCTCAGCCCAAGAATGGGGCTTGACGGGAACCTCGATAAGAAAACCCACATAATTACAAAGCCAGGGAGACGTTTACACAGGGCTGGGGCCAGCCGGGGAGTTTAAGGCCGTGTCCGAGCGGCTGCGTTGCCGCTGTCCCGGCGCTGCAGCAGTACCCAAAAGCCGGTTACCGGGCAGCGCGGTGACATTTCCGAACCACCGGTTCCTAAACCCCCCTTCAGGTGATGGTTCCACAAGCGTTTGGCAGCCGCTTAGCGAAGGTCCGGGGGAGCTGCTGCTGCAGGTGAAGGCAGCGCGGAGCCAGCCGGGGCCGTGTCTGCGGAGGCCCCGGCCGGGCCCCGGCGGG
>VZZY01014309.1:202830-222175 GCA_013400335.1 Eurystomus gularis | reverse complement strand
ATGATAACACCTACTATGTGAGTAGCACCCAGCCCCAGAGCCTGCAGTGGGATGGGTGGGATGTGGATGGATCCCCTCTGCTGAGTCTCTGCCTGGCTCCATACCAGCCCCATCCCACCAGCCCCATTTTACCCTTAATTTGCCCCAAATCCCATATTTTCTCCCCTCTTGCAGGCAATGAAGGTTCTCTCCAAAAAGAAGCTGATGCGGCAGGCGGGCTTCCCACGTAAGTGGCACAAAAGCTTTAGGGTGGAGGATGGCTGACGCTCCTGAGGGCTGGGATGCCGGGATGCCATCCAGAGGAACACGGACAAGCTGGAGAACTGGGCACATTTGAACCTCATGAGGTTCAACAAGGCCAAGTGCAAGGTCCTGCCCCTGGGTTGGAGCAATCCCTGGTATCAACGCAGGCTTGGGGATGAAGAAATTGAGGACAGCCCTGTGGAGAAGGACTTGGGGGTGCTGGGGGATGAAAAGCTGGGCATGAGACCTTATTGCAGCCTTTCAGTACTTAAAGGAGCCTATGAGAAAGATGGGGACAGGACAAGGGGTGATGGCTTTAAACTAAAAGAGGGAGATTTAGACTAGAGAGAAGGAAGAAAGTTTTGATGGTGAGAGCCTGACCCAGGTTGCCCAGAGAGGTGGTGGCTGCCCCATCCCTGGCACCATTGCAGGTGAGGTTGGCCGGGGCTCTGAGCATCCTGCTCTAGTTGCAGATGTCCCTGCTCCCTGCAGGGGGGTTAGACAAGATGACCTTGAAAGGTCCCATCCAACCCAAAACATTCTATTATTCTATAATTCTGTGCTTTGGAGACCCTGAGAGCTCCTTCCCCACCAGACACCCCATCTCTGCCTTTCCCACAGGTCGCCCACCACCCCGTGGGGCCAAAGCTGCCTCCGAGGGCTGCCTGCAGCCCAAAGGACCCATTGAACAGGTCTATCAGGAGATCGCCATCCTGAAGAAGCTGGACCACCCCAACGTGGTGAAGCTGGTGGAGGTGAGCACCGGCCAGCCCCTCCCCAAAACCCAGCCCAAGCGTGAAGGAGCCTGGATGCGGCAGGGATGGGCTTACGTGTAGGCTTGGGTGGAGGGGAGCAACCACAGAGGCTCTGGGACGGCCATGGCAGCTCCTGCCTATGAGAGACTCCTGTTTTCTGCGGTTTAAAAGATGTTATTTATTCCTGCCTTGCAAAAGGGAATGCTTTTTCTTCCCTGCCCAGAAAGGGAGATGCAGAAAAATATTGCTTCCTTGGAGGAAATGTGCTCAGATGGGTTTTGTGGAGGAACTGGTGTTTCTGCAGCGCAGCTGCCCTGCCCTCCACCTACTGCCTGTATGAAACGGGCCAAAAATCAAGGCTTAAGGATGTGCAGGCTGGAGTTTATTTGCCTTATGAGTCAGATGATGCTTCCTGTGTATTTTAAATATTTACTTCCTTGAAGTACAGCTATAGCTCTGTCCTCTTTTTTTCCCCCACCCCTTGTGGGTAGAAGCTTGGCAAAGAGCAGACCACGCTAATGGTGCAGATGGTGCAGGATGGAGATGGCCGCTAAATAAAAAAAAAAATCACAGTGTTTCATTTGCAAGGGTTTTTGGTGCTGTTTCATTTATTTTCTGCTTCTTTCGGCAGGTCCTGGATGACCCCGGTGAGGACCACCTGTACATGGGTAACTGCCCACCGCCCCACGGGGTGTCAGCAGGACGAGGGTTTGCTGGGGCAAAGGGGCCCCCTGTGCTTTGGGGTGGCTGCGTGTGGAGTTGGGTCTCTCCTCTGGAGAAGGGATGGGCTGGAGGAGCAAATCCCCTCTAATGGTCAGAGCAAAGGGGATCGAGCCTGGGTTCGGAAAGGAGCCAGGAGCGCTTTATAGCACTTTGTAGGCTTTAATTCTACGTCAGGGCGTGCTTTTCCAGGAGAGGCACCAGCATTTATGGTTTCAGCTCTGAAGCCAGGCTGCCCGAAACTAGCTTTATATATTTGGTTCTGAGAGCAAGGCACATGTTAATTATCCATGGTACAAACGAGCCACTTCCCAACCTGTCCTGCAGACCACAGTGGTCTGCTTGAGGTAGGCAGACACACTTTGGGAGGAGGCACTGCTTTTCCATCAGTGATGGTTGGACTCGATGATCTTAGAGGTCTTTTCCAACCCTAATGATTCTATGAATTATGCTCAGCCCGTGCTAGCAGAGGAGCGTGTGATGCCTTCATGGCCAAGCGCAGAGGTTTGCTCGGGGCATGGGCTCGGTTTTGGTCTTGCAGGGAAGCAGAGGGTTTCAGGGTGCTGTGTGAAGGGGGGTTCGTGATCCTGAGGCTGCAGCATCCCCTTGACTGAAAATGAAAGCAACCAAAATGCCACGTGCCTTGCATAAGATAGCATGTCCTTTTGGAAAAAAAGGATATTATTTTTAGAATTTTTGTCACTAAAATAATTGCTTTTGTGCTGAGGCTGTGCTCCCAGGAGCTCTGACCTGTAGTCATCAGTAACCACGTCTTCTTTTGTGTTTCAGTGTTTGAACTGGTGAAGCAAGGGTGAGTGTTGAACTCCAGATTTAAACCTACTAAAGTGTGAACCTGAGATTGGTTTGTGGGTGGCACAGCTCGGTCACCTGAGGTGGGCATGGGACGCAGAGGCGATGGGGAGGTTCATAGTAGGTCTCCTGCAGGTTTGGGTAGCATCTCCCCAGCCCAGTTCCAGTTGTGTACACCCCAAATGTGTCTGTGTTCAGGGCTGCATGCTGTCACTGGCTAGCAGCAAAGCTTCCAGGACCTGTTTTGTCATATCCAGTTGGGGAACAAGCTCCTTTCTCTCTTGCTTCTGCAGCCCCGTGATGGAAATCCCAACCCTGAAACCTCTCAGCGAGGACCAGGCTCGGTTCTACTTCCAGGATCTGATCAAGGGTATTGAATACTGTGAGTGTCTGTGCACTAAGGATGGGATTTCTTACTTTCATTTTTTTTATAAACACCTGGGCTGGACTTTCTGCTGGCGTATGGTGCCGTTCTGGGGGCTTATGCCACTGCACAGGGGGTTTTGAAGCTGGGGCTGGTCGTTAACAGAAAGGCTTACAGCCATGAGGGACCTTCATGGCTCCTTTGCTGCAGATCGGTGCTGCTGCTGAATCTCTGCTTTCCTTCGGCTGCAGTGCACTATCAAAAGATAATCCACCGGGATATTAAACCTTCCAACCTCCTTGTGGGGGAAGACGGGCACATCAAGATCGCTGACTTTGGAGTGAGCAACGAGTTCAAGGGAGCCGATGCCCTCTTAACCAACACGGTGGGCACCCCGGCCTTCATGGCGCCGGAGACACTCTCGGAAACCAGGAAAATCTTCTCTGGAAAGGTATTGACTAGCAATTTGAGGGGTTTTGGACTAATCTTCCTTGCACGCACTGCCTGTTGCAGATCTAACTATCCTTTCTCCTCTCCACAGGCTTTGGATGTCTGGGCCATGGGGATCACGCTGTACTGCTTTGTGTTTGGGCAGGTAAGGAGGTGGATTTTTCAGTGCTGTTGGTGGTCCGGGGGTGTTTGTGATGTGCCTCCCACACGCCAGGTAGGCAGTGGGATTTGCACCCCACACCCTGTTTGAGCAGTTGGGTATTGCCAAGGGGAGATGGGGATGTGTGGGTGGAAATGGGAATCTTCTGCCTGTCTGCAGGATGGATGCAACCAAAAGGGCCGTGCTTCTCTTTCTTCCCAGGGAAAAAATTCAGTGCTTGGCAAGACTTTTTAGCAAAGGAGCTGTTGTAGTAATTTGGTCATTTGTAGTCAAATGTTGTTTTCATTGCGTTTAAAAGAAGACATTGGATACACTCGGACGTTTTCTGGTATTTCCTTGTTACTGGCTCCTCGCTCTCCTTCAAACCCTACGAGATCCTGATGCTCGACTGGCCACCCCGTGGCTGCTTCTTAACAGAGATTGTTGCTTTTCTCATTGCCCTTTTTCTTCGTGGTAGTGCCCTTTTATGGATGAAAGGATCCTGAGTTTACACAATAAAATCAAGACCCAAACGCTGGAGTTCCCAGACCAGTAAGTACTCAAAAATACCCCAAACCTCCAAACCCCTTAGCCTGCATTTTAGAGCTCATTCAAGCTGGTTCTCAGGTGTTGCCAGCGTGGGGTTGGCCCTGCTCTGCTGCAGTTTTGTAAAACCCAAGCTCTGAGCCCTTCTGTTGGTCCTCAGCCCTGGAAAACGTCCTTTGCATTAAACGTGAAGGCAGCATCTCTTGGTTTGCAGTTGCTGAAGAGGGAGCAGTTGAAGTTGCACAGGCACTTGAGGGAGCGGATTAACCTGTGCAGTTGCTGCCTGTTGGGTTTTAGCCTGGCTGCGGTTGGTGTTAGGCTCTCCCAGTCCGGCACATGCGGGATCACGCTCCAGATTGCCCAAAAATGGGACATTTTATTTCCCTGGGGGGGGTTGAGGAGGAAGGGCTCCATGGCACCTGGGTGCATGAGGACCCAGAGCTGCATCCATGCCAGGGCTAAGCTCCAGCCCCAGTCTGTCTGGGAAGGCTTGTAGTAGGTGGCACTTGGGTGAAGAAGGGAGGCAGCATCCATCCCCTTCTCCATCTCATCCCTCCCCTCTCCTTTCCCCAGACCAGAAGTTACGGACTTCTTGAAGGATCTGATTACACGGATGCTGGATAAAAATCCCGAATCTAGGATTTCGGTCCCAGAAATCAAGGTACTGACCCAACCCCTGGTGCTGGCTGCGGCTCCGCTTCTATTGAGTTCTCCTTGCTTGGCTTGTTTTGGGAGTCAGTTTGATCGCGCCAGGCTAGGTCCTCCCCCTGTGCCCAGGGCCCCTGGGCAGGTAAGTCCCAGCTCCTTCCCCTGCTCCGGGACCTGCTCAGTTTTGGGACCTTTGGTGCCTACAGAAGTCACAGGCAAAAGGAAATCCCCTGAGTACAGTATTTCCTCTGCTACCAGGAAAGTACTGTGCAACAGCCTTTCGCAGGAGATTTCTGGTCCTCCGCCCCTGTGGGAGCCTGGAAGGGGCGAGAAGCTGAGAAAATGGAGACTAAGGTAGGGAGAAAGGATTGCGGGGGATTGCTGAACCATTTTGTGCTCCTCCTGCAGCCACCCCAGAGACCATGTGGTGGGTAAGGAGAAAGAGGTGTTTCTGCCTTCTGCCCTGGATTAATTCAGGTCCAAGACTAGGGCTCGGTGGGTCTCACCATCACTGCTGCTCATACGTATGCTCTGAAACAAATCACTCCTGCCTCTTGGTTCCATCTCATCTGTAAGAAGAGAGAGAAAATAGGTCTTCTCTAAAATCCACTGAGATGCCCAGTGCTGTAGGTCACCAAGGTTGTGTAGGTGGGGCCAGCACTGCTATTTTCTGCTCCAGGCTGACCTGTTCCCAGTGGTGCTGGGGTGAGCTGGCTTGCCAGTGACATGGCACATCTCTCCCCATGCTCCCTGGCATTTCAGGAGCACGTAGGAGCCGTAGCTTGGGCAAGGAGATGCGTTTGGCAGGCTTGTGTTGAGTTATGAAAAAGAGGAAATCATTCCTAACAGGCTGTGTTATTAATTGAAGTTGCACCCTTGGGTCACCAAGAATGGAGTGGAGCTGCTGCCCACGGAGGATGAGAACTGCACCCTCGTCGAGGTGACGGAGGAGGAGGTGGAGAATTCGGTCAAGCACATCCCCAGCCTGGCCACCGTGGTGAGTACGAGGGAGATGATGGTCTGTGGACACAGACCGGGGTCCGCGCTGCCTCCCAGGGTGGTTCTGAGCAGCTGGAGGTTGCTGCTGAAGGGCAAAGGCGTTGGGCAGGATTAGAGTTTCTCTCTCTTTGAAAAAAGTGCTGCAAGACCTCAGTGTCAGCATCTCAGCAGAGCTGGCCGTACCCCATGGTGCGGGGGAATATTTCAGAGCAGTCCCAAAGGGACCTGTCAGTGGGTTGCCGATCTCCTCGCTTGAGCTGGCTGCCTTAAATATCACTGTATTTCCTCAGGGCAAAAGAGCATCTGGTCCAGGACCTGCTCATGCCCATGCCTGGGTATTTTGGCCAGGCGTGAGGAGCTCCTGCCCTGCTCTTCCCATCCATCCATAGGGGCTGCAGGAGCTTCCTGGGATGGAGATGTTATCTGGGCCACAGCGTGCACCAGCCCCCGCCTGGAGCTATTCTTGGTGAATTCATCTCATCTCTTTTCGAGCTCTTTATTTTTATTCTCTGTAACCCACTGTGGTGGTGAGAGCCACAGTGTAACCCTGCCCTGCGTGGAAAGTGAAATCCTTGTGGGTTTTGAATCTAATAATTTTTTGGGGTGCCCATTAGCCCTTGTGCTAGGAGAAACAGCAAGTGACTGTTCGGAGCTCGCTGGCGTGGTGTTGTCTGCCTGTAGACATCCAGGCTGTGAGTTTTCAAAGTACACGTCTCCCTTTGAAGGCCCTTTTCCATCTCGTGGCTGTGCCCACACCTGGCTCCATTTCTGGAGCTCTCTCCCACCTTGGCACCCTGCAGAAGTCCCTTCAGCTGCAGTTACGTTAATATGCAAACGTGCCTTGTGCTGCTCAAGCTGAAAAAGCAGATCTTGCTCTAGAGAGGTCACCATCGATGAGGGGTTTTCCCCTTTTCTCCTGCTCGGAGGTGACTTGCTGTGGTGCAGCAGAGGGTGGCTCAGCGCTCCCGCCCCGCTAAAAATCCAGGTGTGTTTAGCACAGCTCAGGGCAAAGGAGCTTTCACTGTGACTCCTGCCTCTTAAATAACACATCGCCTCCAGGCAGATCTTGTATTTTCCCATTTGCATTTGTTCTTCAAAAGTACCCTCCGGTGCCTCATCTTAGTGCATCCAACCGCAGGCGTTAGCGCACAAGTACGAGATTCAGGCGGCTTCGACTCGCGCACGAAACGCCTCCCCCACGGGACCCTGCGGGCAGGCGCCTCGCGGGGCTCCACAGAGAACACATAAATAAGGCACAGGGGAACGAGAAGCACTATCAGATGGAGCCAGGGGTTCCCCGAGAGGGATGCACACGCCAGGACAGGGAGCAGTGCTGCCCACGTTGTTCTCTGCTCCCACCAGCGAAGTTGGGGGATGCCGGGGAAGAACCTGCCCTGCTCCCAGCAGTCTCCGATTGCCACCGACGTTGGGTAACTTGGTGTTTTGCAGCCGAAGCTAGACAAACGGCCGGTTTTTCAGCTTGGGTTTGGTAAATGTTAAGGCAAAATTGTGTCAGTTCCTTCCTTCCCCTCTCCCTTTCCAATGAAGTCTTCTGCCGTGTAGTCACGGGGAGCTGGGAACATGCGAGGACTGGATGCAGTGACCAGTAAAACCTACTTCTGAGGGGGGAAAAGTCTTCCCAGACTTGGCTTTGCTCTCCTTCCCAGCCTCTCACACCCAGCGTGGCTCTCAGCTGCGTGTTCAGTTGTTGCACCGAGGATTTCAGATGAGGAGCCAGCCCCTGTATTAAGCAGCTTGAGACTTGCAAATGTGTTTCCTCCTGTTTTGTTGGGGTTTTTTGTTTGTTTGGTTGGTTTTTTTATAAAAAGAGAATTTTGACTTGTTTTCACTACTTTTCTTAATGACTTGAGCATGAGGATTGGATGTTCCTGTTGTTCTTGAATGAAAGGAAATCATCCCTGACAAACTCTCATCTGGTCTTGCAGATCTTGGTTAAAACCATGATCCGGAAGCGATCCTTTGGGAACCCGTTCGAGGGGAGCAGGAGGGAGGAGCGGTCACTGTCTGCCCCGGGGAACCTGCTGCCGTAAGTGCCAGCCCCTCGCCTTGGCCTAAAAAGACATTTGCATCTTGCTTTAATGCTCTGGAAACGGCTGCGATGCGCAGGAGGAGAAGTTGAGGAGTTGGGCTTGGAGTCTTTTGTGTGGGGCCATGACTGGGACGTTCACAGACCCTCTGTGTAACCCCTAACTGCTCTGTGGGATGATTTTTGTGACATGGGATCTCCTGCCCCTCCGATGGGCTGAAAAGTATCTTTTTAGGATGCTTCCAGCCTGTTACGGGGCAGCTGGCGGGGGGAGATGCCACAAGCCCAGAGTCCCAATGGTCCCATGGCGGGGAAGGGGCAGATACTGGTGTCTCATCACCTGCTTTGCCTTTTCCCAAGTTGCTCAGCAGCAGTTTTATTTCCTTTTCAAGCAGGAAACAAGCTAGTGAAGATAATCTGAAATGCAACGACTTGCCCAACGTGGGAGAGGAGGAACTTCTTTCGTGAACTTTGACTTTACGGTTCTGTTGAGCAACATGGTCCAGGGCACGTTCTGAAGCGTGCAGCTGAGGATGAGCGACATTAACAGAGCCTCCACCAACCACAGCATGACGCGGCGCTAGTTCATATAACGCTGGATGTAGAGCTTACGTAGCAGCATGTTATCAGGCATCCAACTACTGGCCACAAACACTGAACATCTCCGACGGCTCGGACCGCTGACTTCTCGTGGGAGAGGCGCTGGCTGATAGCAGAGAGGTGAGCTAGCGTGTTGAGCAACAAAAAAAAAGAAAAAAAAAAAAAAGAAAAAAAAGCAGTCAAACACAATGCATTTGGAACTGCTTTTACCTGGTTTTAATGCCAAATAACTTCCGGGGACTAACGCCAGCGTCCCAGGGATGCCGCCTGCCCATCGCACAGCCGGAGGGTGAAGCTTTTGCCAGGTGACAGGAAAACGACACGTGGGTACTTTGAGAGTTCATGAAGTCCCGGAAACCGTTGTTGTATCTATTTCTTGTCGTTTTGGTTTGGTTTTAATTGACACCTTTTGAACTGCATGGGAACAAAGCAAAAAAAAACCCCAACAAACCCCACCTTCTCAGCTTTTTAAAGAATGCCTACCTTTGTGAGCCAAGTGGTGTTAAACAGCATCTCCAGGATGTTCAGAAAGTGAGGTTAATTACCTCCCAAGGTAATAAAGAAAATTCCTAAGGCCTTGGTGTGACTAGGACTTGGTAAACTGAGTATTCAGTGTAAGAAAGGAAAAGGTATTTAAGGGCTTAAGTTCAGTTTGAACTATTTTTGCTGCAGACATAGGAGTGAAAGGTGGTGTTGAGCTGAATGTTTTGAACAGCAGAGGAAGCACTAACAACAGTTTGTTTCTAAATCTTTTACTTGATCTAGGTAGATATATTATTAAATATAAAATTCAGGGTAAAATCCTTCACTTCCATGTACATTACATGGTTTACTACAACTAAAAATAATACAACTTATGCTATTTTTTAAGTGTAGACTTAGGGCTTGCTTAGAATTTAAGATCTTAATGAAATACGTAGATTAGCTAGTAATTTTCAAAGAAACTTCTGTTTTCCAAACTCTTAATCTGGATTTTGGGGCCAATGCTATGTATTTTTTGCAAGTTCGTTACCAGTAATTTGTGAATGCCTGTGGATTCAGAGGCTTGTTAGTAAATTAAGTGTATACCTAAGTCATGGAATGTTTCTTATCAAGAGCTCTTTCACCTTCAGTCAGATTACTCTGATTATTTAACGGTGCTTGTAAAAAAAAAAACAAAAAAACAAACTAATACTCTATTGCATGGTGGGAGAGATTCTGATGTCCAGATTCACTTTCCCAAGTTCTCTGTGCTTGGACGAAGCTGGAGAACAACAGAGTGGGGGGTGAGCTGGAGAAGAGTCAGGGTTTGCTTGAGGAAAGGGGTCACGGTGAGTACAGTTGCTCTGGGGATGGAGCGTGGGACTGGGGAGGGAAGGGCTGCCCTTTTCTCAGTCTCATGGGGTTGTGTGACCTTGATGAGGCATTTAAAATGATGGTGTACCCAAAAGAGGGGGAAAATTTGACTGTCCCAAGCATGTAAGGAACTGCTAAGATGTAGTTCTTTGCCCTGAGGAAGAAGGCACTAGGAGAGACCAGAGTATTTCCATTAACGGTTAAGATCTCTGCCTGCTAACCCTGCCCACGGGTGCCCTGCCTTTAGGAAGTGTCCAGCCCCTTGTCTTCCTCAATCTTGGGCAGCAGCACACTGAGTCCTTGGCCCTGCTCCAGTCGGACCTGGCCTGGTAATTCCAGGTTAGGACAGGGCTTTGTTAAAGCCAGGACAGCGTTAGCGAGTGCGCAGGTGCCCACAATAAATGTCCTTTGCATCTTCTGCTCACTTGAAGCAATGCTCCCCCTGATTGATTACCGAAACATTGTGCCACTGGCCTCTCTCCAAAGCCAGTGACGATGGTGCGTGGGCTAGGAGCAGTACTACGGAGTTTGGAGCCATAGACACGCACTGTTTTACTCCCAGTTCAGTCCAAGGCTATGCCAAAGCCCTGCAGCTTCAGCTACGGGGAAAACCAAACAGGTAACCTGGGTGCCAGCACTACTAGAGCTGCCTGCTCCCCTGTTCCTAAACAGGACTTTGCACTGGGGAAATGCCTGCGAGTGGGCAGCTTGGTTCTCTAACCTGTAAATGGACTCGTTCTGCCAAAAAGATATTGTTAAAGAAAAAAAAAAGGGTGGGGAGGGCTCTGAGTATTTGTATCTGGTGCATAGTAACGTGTGTTGTTGAAGGTGTGTTGTAGAGCTGCGTGTCTCTGGTTTGTGACTTGTCTGGTGCCTAGCGAGACTGTTTCCATTTACCAGACAGGTACAGGTACCTGTTGGCAGGTACAACACAGCTTCCAAGCAGAATAAGCTGTACCAGTTCCTCCATACCCAGCCACACAGTCACTGGGCCGCAGCGATCACCACTGAGCAGCGTCTTAGGGCAAGCACGGGCTTGGTTCGTAGCGCTCCTGAAGCCCAGCACTTCCCTAAGGCACTCTCCGAAGCGATTGTCTCTCCGTGCCAGGGCTGCAGCCAAATGAACATTTCTGGAAGAAACTCAATGTGGATTTTTTGGTTTTTTTTTTCCTGTGGGTTAGTTCTGTTGAAAGCATAAAGCGTGGCTGTGTGAGGAAGATCTAGCTAAATGCATGACCTGTTAGAGAAGCCGTACTGTACATATGAGCCTGCTCAGTTCCCCAACTGCTGTTCTTAGTTGTAACACTCGCTTTTTTCTCTCTGATAGTGAAGTAAACATTTTGCTTGTGCCTTGGAACTGGGCTATAGCTTGATTTTTCCCCAACTCCCTTCCTTCCAAGCAAGCCCAGTGCTGACAGTAGGCTGGACGCTGGGTACGAAGCCTTTTCGGCTCTGAAAGCACACAGGGAAGTGCTGAGGGGAAAGCGGCCCCATGGCCGAGCAGGTTTTCTTGGTGGTCCCCTCTTACCTATCAGGCCATGGATCTGTTTCTTTTCTGAGGTCCTGAACTATTGCTGATTTTTATACTGTTTCATGACCAAGGCTTGTGTTTCGTTCCTACCCCTTTATTATGCATTTAACTTTATCAGGTGTATCAAGTTTAAATACTGTGTATTTACCACTTTTAAATTATATTACCTAAGAAGAAAGAAAGAAAAAAAATAAGACAACCAACAATTCAGTGTTTTTCCACACAGCTGTTCAAGCGTCTCTGTACAAGTCGAAATAAATGACATGCAACCAAACTCAGACTTAGTTGATCAAGTGGAACCATTCTCCTCTTTGACTGGTCTTTATCAAGCTCTGAGAGTTTGCTTGTTGGAAAAGGAGTCTGAAAGCACCTGCCTGTGCTAGCGAAGCCTGGTGCTCCATCGTTACTGGGGATTCTGGGCTAGGATGAGACCACAGTGGCTCTGGCCACTGCATAATCCAAAGGGAGCCAGTCACATGCGCAGACCACAGCACCGACTCTTGGAACGACACCCTTTGAGCCGGGACCCTCAGCTTAGTGCTCCGCAGCAGGCAAATAAAGAATAAAACAACAATAATGCTGTAGCAAACCTACTGTGCTGCTGGAAAAAAGCAGCAAAGCCCCAGCCGGGAGGGTGGAGGTACAGAATAGGGGCCAGGGCTCTGTAACACGAGAAAAGGTTCAGAGAAGAGAAGAGCTGTACCTCGCGAGCCACTGTGATCACTAGAGATGCTCAAGGCCACGTGAAGATAAAAGCCAATAACTACACTTAAATAACGCAACCCATTAAATGCAGGGGGGGCTGGGTGTGACAGTGCAAAGCACAGGAGGTAGGCCAGGAATCTGGTACCAACCCACGCTGCCATCTGATTTTCTTTTCCCTTGGATAGGGTTTTAATGCAACAAATAGAACCAAGGTGTTAGAACCAAGGCGGAGCAGAAGCTGCAGTTGCAGCAGCATTCTTCCTGAGAGCATCAAGAGGCAAAGCACTGGCTTCCACAGCTCTCCCGTAATGGTTTCTCTGTAAAATGAAGACCATTCCCTGATCCTAATCCACACAGGGAAAAATACACAAGCAAAACCCAGCTTGCAGGACTTCAGGAGGACTGAGAGAGGGTAATATTTTATTAAAAAGAAAATAAATTTTAGTAGTACCACAAAAATTAGACAGAAAAAAACACTTCTGTAGCCAGTAAGCCATTTACCATAGCACAATAGAACCAGACACTGCCTTTGTCTTAATCTGTGGCCACTGGAGCTTGGAGACACGATTAAATAGTAAGCACAGGCTCAGCTAACCATCACAATCCTTCATGGCACGGAAAAGTGATCTGACAGCAGCAAGGAGCTGCTCTCCCGAGGTCAGGCAACGCCTGGCAGGGGCCACGTTCACTGTAAGGAAGAATCTGTGCCCATTACCTTGTGTGCTCTGCGACCGGTGAGCTCAGGGAAAGGAGGACTGTCAAAATGACACTGTCGGAGCAGTCCCTGTCCCAGGTTTAGCTGGTGCAGAGGCCTGGCATAAAAGCACAATTCTCCCTCTGCGCATAGTGCAATTAACCTGGAAAGAGAACAGACAAGGAGCAGATCCAGTTCTTCTCTCCAGTGGCTGGCTCTGGCCAGCAGAAGTAGTGAAGAATAGTGAAGAAGGGCCCTTTCTCAGGTTTGCCCCCTCTTCCTTCCACCGAAGAGGGTGTGGGTCTTGTGGCAGGGTCAGAGTAACGTTCACAGCAGCAGTCTACTGCAGCAGTCGATGCTGTAGCAGCAGAAGGTCAGGAGTTTGTTCCGTACGTCTCACCGACTCCCTGCAAGGATCAGAGATCACAGTTCGCTGCCAGAAACCTCTTTTTTCCTCCACCTTCCTCTCACACATCCCTCTGCACAGGCAAACTACACTCCACTACTCAGACTTTACTCCTCCAGCGACACAAGGTCTTTTGATTCAGAAATCCACCCTCTATAGCAACACTTCTCACCAAGCACAGGGCTGCAGGGCCAAGCTCTACCCTCAGCACCACTCAAAGAACCCCACTATCCCATGAATCCTTCTACTGGCCAAAGGGATCCTGGAGGGAGCTGTAGCTGCAGCTGTCAGCATACTGGTCTCAGAAAATGCCAACCCACTGAATGGGTCTGTTCACAGCAGCAGGAACCACCACAAGCCAAGAAGGAAGGATTTGACGGGGACAGAGCTGATGTTTGCAGCTCTCGGAAGGCAACTGCCAAGGACTGCAACCCAAAAAAGCAATGCAGTGGGAGCACGACAAGTTCTTGAACACACATTTCCCTCTCCAAGAGTGGTTGTCCAGGAAACATGACAATATTTGTTTCTAGCGCTTCTCCCTGCAACAGCTTTGAGGTAAAAATTAGCTTCTCTGACGAAGACAAAGTTTACTCAGAGCTGTGGTTCAAAGATCCCTGTTCGATGGGGACTTTCTACATCCTGTTTCAGAATCTCTCCGGAGTCAGAGAAGGAAGCAACTTTGCCTTCACTCTGCTTTCAGTGATGCTTACCAGTTCATAATCCTCCACATATTTGTATTTCTTCTCCCGATAGTAGTATTTCTTCTTCATGCAGTACAGAACAACAATGTCACACAGCACCGTTGCCTGGTGGAGATTGAAAGAGGTTAAGGCAACGATCCTCAGAACTGAGCCACTAATCCCAAACTGAGTCCAAGTGCAGACACCGTCACTTACCACCCCAAACAGCGCTAAGCCAGAGCCGATGTTAATCATGGTAGGAATTACATCAAATTTTCCTGCCTAGAAGACCGTTACAAGGATGAATACGTTTTTCAGCATCCCTGAAAGCCCTCCCCACAAGACCACCAGGAATTAAATCACCCTACCTTCCCAAACACTATGATATCAAAGCGGATGCCATAAGCCTTGACGAGGGTCCGCGACTCATTCCCATCTCTATCCTTGTAGTACTTTGCAAACCTGGAGAAAAGATAGGGCAGAGCTCAGCTGGAAATTGTGAGGTTGTTTATGAGATCATGCAACATCCAGGCGTGTCCCCCATCCCAAGAGGATGGGCTGAACATTGGTACTTCCAGAGACGTGATGGAAATGATGGAGGGAGGCTTCATGCAGGCAAGCACACATTGGAGAAAAGCCCAGAATGGGCGAATTTAAGATGCAAAAGCCAAACCAGGCAAAATTACAAAGCACAGGAAGGGGAGACATTTAGCTTTAGCAGGGGAGCAGGACGGACAGGAAGAAATTCAGCTGCATGCGGGAATCAGCCCCCTGAGCAGGAGCAGGAGGCTGCAGGAGTGCAGGCAGCCACGAGAGGGCAGGGCCGGGAGCAGGCAGCGAGGCAGGAACCCGGCTGAGCCTGGCACACAGAGATCCTCCTTGTCCTGCACAGTGGGCAAGTGAGAGGGAAAAGGGATGAGAACGAGTAACTGAGATCAGACTTACTTCGCCAAATGGTTGCCTAAGCCAGGAGGAAGCAGAGAAGAGAGTGGAAGAAAAGAGGAAGGGTTGGTAAGGGGCTGTGCCACGGTCTGGAATTAGCAAAAGCACTTCAGAACCCGCAGCAGGCAGGCTGCGATACCCTCCAGCTGGTCTCACCTGACACCCCAACACCCGCAGGCCTGGCACCTCCCAAACACAGGCTTGTGCTGTCTGCATGACAGCAGCTTCCCAGGGCATTCATTTAAGTTCCACCAAAAGAGATGCCCTGAGCTAAGTGAGAGTTTGTGATTCTAGAAACAAGCACAGTCCTGAACTGCTGGTCCTCACGAGCAGGGCTGTTGCCAGGATCTTGGCAAGGTGGCCAAATCATATTATAGCTCTGAGTCCAGATGCAACCAGCTACCCAGCTCTTCACTGATGGTTTTACTGGAGATGCTGCATCTCTCTGTACTGGCCAGAATGTCTATGTGGTGGTGTATGCCAGAAGAAAACCTTTGGGAGACCTTCTTGCTTCCTATGACTCCATGAAAGGAGTAGTCAGGTGTGGGTCAGTTTCTTCTCCCAAGTAACAAGCAATAGGACAAGAGGAAATGGCCTCAAGTTGCACCAGAGGAGGTTTAGGTCAGACATCAGGAAAAATTTCTTCACAGAAAGGGTTGTCAAGCCCCGGCCCAGGCTGCCCAGGGCAGTGGTGGAGTCCCCATTGTTGGAGAGGTTCAAAAGCTGTGTAGATGTGGGGCTGAAGGACATGGTTTAGTGGTCACCTGGCAGTGCTGGGTTAATGGTTGGACTTGATGATCTTAAAGGTCTCTTCCAACGAAGGCCATTTTATGATTCTACGATACTCCTAGTGCAGATGTGGTCTTCGACCAACAGAGCCACTTCCTAGAGGTTAGTTTTTCCTTCACGCACAGCCAAGGAGATGCTTCAGCCTCCTGCCCCCACACCCCAGCCCCCTCAAATACCACCACCCTGAAGCAGTCAGTTCTCACACGGCCACGCCATGGGAGGCTGGCCCAAACAGTCACCCAAAAGCTGATGCAAATATGACTCAGACACTCTGATGCAATCAGTGGAGCTCCCCCTCTGCTGTGGTTTGCACACAGTGAGGATCTGACCGGCTTTCTGTTTTATAGCATCAAAGTGCCCAAGTTTTACAGCACCATCAAAAGTCAAAGGACGACCCACAAGTGCCAGAGGAGTGCAGGCAGCGTGTAACACTGCCAGTGACAGCCTGAGACACAGGGACACCTCACAGCCCGCTCTGGGTGACCCTGCTTTAGCAGGGGGTTTGGACGAGATGATCTCCAGATGCCCCTTCCAACCCCCACCATTCTGTGACACCAGATGCCCTCCACTGCCACATTACCTGAAGTTGTAGCCGGGTGAGACGGTGTGGGCAGAGTCCTTGTTGTCGAGGCGCCGGAAGGAGTACTTCGGCACACAGTGGGAAGCAGCTCTGTCAAGGTTGCAGTTCCAGTTGATCTGCAGAGCCATGACTCCGCCCTGCCAAGGGGATGACAGGAGAAGGTGAGCAGCCCACGTGCCTGGTAGCCCAGCACTAGGCTCCCTACTGACGAGGACCTTGATTTACTGGCCCTCGTCCCAATCAAACACTTTCCTCCTGCTATAGAAGGACCTTGCACAAACCCCACCCAAACAAGCCAAGGCCAAATATTTGTTAGGTAGAATTGACTCCAGTTCCTCTGGCCAGAGCAGCTGCAGCTACTCTGTGTCTTGTGGCTCATGCCACGAGGCAGAGGGTGACAACCACCTACTGCTCCTCTTCTACACAGCTGAGGCCCAAGAGAAGGGTCTGCCAAATACCTCCACAGCCATTTCCTGGAAGTTCTGCCCTGCAGCTTCAACTATTTTTCCTAAACGGAAGATAGGGCAGAAGGGATCTGTCTGGGAGTCATAGATGCAGTTCTTGAGGTAAGTGGAGTTAATAGTTGGGAGGATGTTTCGCCTACAGGGGAACAGAGAGAGAAGATCTGTTGCATCTTCTTCCACTCCTCCAGCTTCACTTTACTGTCCAAGAGACCAGACAGCACAATGCCCCCCAAACACTATTTACTTGCTGAAGTTGAACTTGGGGTACCAAATGTTGTTCTTCACCAAAATGGTGAAGTTCTCAGCTTCTTGCAGAAAGGCTGGGCTACAAAGCAACAGGAAAAGAAAGTAAGTTTCACTTATATGTTCACAAGCAGGACTCTGCAGGGTCCTTGGTGATCACCTCTTCTGCTTTTCCCAATAGTACCTCATAGGGAGAACCACCAGCTGCATACCGCTAGCCTCCTCTCAGGAGGGCCACCGCAGAGTGGGAAGGCAGAGCACTCACTTGGGTACATGATAGTCATTCTCCACAGGGCACCATGCAAAGACTTCACAGGTCTTAATGCTGCTGTTGTACCGTACACACTCCCCAGTCTGGATGCCTGGAAAGACGTGTGAATGGAGGTACTACCAAGCGAAAACGCAGCATTATTTGCCCTCTGGTATCTCCTCACTCCATCACGTGCAAGCAATCGCTCAGAGATGAAGTGCCAAGACCAAGATCCCCATTATCTCCCATTGCAATTTGTAGTGCCATTTCAGAGGAGAAAGCACAAGGTCCTTCTTCTGAGTCAAATCCTCACCTACGTGAAATACTGCTTTGTGGGCTCAAGGTCTTGGAAGAGCTGTTTGCTAGCTCACCAAAGCACACACCTCTCCAGCATCCCCCCAACACAGTCTCAGCCCACCTGGTCTCCCACAGAAGAAAAAACTGAGCTTCCCTTTCAGTTCTCTTAGGTGTGAGAGAATGAGAACAGGGACGCTGAAGTGAAATGCTGCTTCCTTCACAGCAGGGAAGGCATAGCACAGAGGTACCACAACACAGTCAGAAAGGAGCCCTTGCAGTGGGCTTCTTACCACTGCTGTGGACACTGACATATCCTGGAACACAGTTGTTCTTCTCCTGGCACTCTGTTTTATCATCTGGCAGCTGGAGAGGAACAATAATTACACTAAACTCTCTCCCAACACTCCCACCCACACAAGGAAGGATTAAAGCAGATCCTGCACCTACCTCCGGGCAGCGTCCTTGGCGCTGGTTCAGTGTGAGTATCACATTGGTCATGATAAACACAGTGTTCTCCCCCTGAACACGCAAAACAAGAAGGAAATTTAAGGGTAAGTGTGCAAAGAATAGCCAAGGTACTGCCCCAAATGTCTTCCTTAACAGGACCCAGGTGGCTGTAGCACTAAAGGAGCAGATTCCCACATGTACCACCTGATGCCACTAAGCTTTAGACAGAGGAATGACTGTGGGACCAGCAACTCTTTCTGTCCTCCCATCCAGCCCAAACTTCTTCATTCACAGCATGAAAACAGAGATATCACAGCTCCTCAGGGGAGTCACAAGCCAGGAGCAGGAATAAAGCTCCAGCCGCAAATCCGAGCACAACTTCCACTCTCTTCTCTTTTTTTTGCAACATTATCTATTAGAAATTTGACCAGTCCCGGTTTGTATGTCCAGGGAGCACCGCTTCCGTTATTTTCAGATCTGTACGATTCAGGATCTGTTGTTTGCTTCTGCTCCACTGATGTACAAATATGATCACTCAGCCCAAATCAGGCTAAATCCGTCACATTTTTCTCCGCCACGTCTTACACACAGAGTGACCCACGACTAGCAGCTTGGCCACGCCTGGCAGCCCTGAAGGCCACCACATATCACCCACAGCGCAGATTCCCACAGACACAGTCAATCAGTAACTACAGCAATGCTCCCTGTTCAGTTCCAGATCAGGTCACTTGCAGGCTATTCCCAGGGTTCCTGCCAACAAATTCACTTCTAGCTGCTTGCTTTAGAAAGCAGTAAGAAAGAGGATACATGGTTATCATTGCACCTTTTCCCTGGAGCCCGCAAAATTCTCCCTCCTCTACAAGCAGACAAACTTTTCTTGAAACAAGCTTCCTAAGGGCTCATGGGGCAGGTGCTCAGCGTGATCTGCAACACAGCAAAGCTGCTTTGTTCTCTCCTATCACAGCCACGCTGGAGCTGAAGCCGCTCCACACTTCAGTGGACTTTGGCAGAGCAGCAGCTGGTTGTGAGGAAACCCTCCCTCTGCGTGTGGAAGCGACTGATACCTGAGGAGGGATGACATAGTCAGCTACATCCCAGATCCTGGTTCCCAAGGTGGATGTGTTGGTCAGCGTGACTCCTTTCACCTTTGTGGTTACAGAACTGACCACTGAGTCTGTTTCCTGGTAGCCCTTCTCCCACAAAAAGACCCAGCTGCAAGAAAGAAACAACGACAACAAAACCCCCAGATAAACGCCATGAACCAGCACAGGCAGCGGGAATTTTTTTCATGTGTCACCTGAAAGGGCCAGTCCACATTGTTTCACAGCGCTTCACTACAAAAGAGTCACAGGAATAGCAATCTCCCTTCCTTTTTTTTTCTTCTTTCCCCAGAGCGGTTTCACCATCCAGAGTGGGTGATCACCTGCTGGGCTGGTCTCCACTCTTGAGGAGTCCTGCCTTTTCTGCAGCTGCTTCTGAGCAGGCTTGTGACCCCAGGGAAGGTGTCCCACCACGTGTGGCCCCAGGGAAGGTGTCCCACCACCTGTGACCCCGGCGAGGGTGTCCCACCACCCGCTTAGCCCCCGGCCTCCCCTCAGCAGCCACTTCCCCCCGGCCCGGCCCGGCCCAGCCCGCGGCCCCCTGCCCGAGAAGCAGGGCCC
>VZZY01014309.1:181560-202612 GCA_013400335.1 Eurystomus gularis | reverse complement strand
GGCCCCGGGGCTTGTTACCGGCTCGGGAGCCTGATTGCCGGCCCCGCTCCAGCTGTGGGCTGAGCCCGGCCCACGGCGGAGGAGGAGGCAGCGCCTGCCCGGAGGCCCCGCAGCTTCTCCCCCGGCTGTTTTCGGCAGGGAAAAGGGGGTTCCCCGCTGCCCCGGCCCCTCGGGGGCTGCCCGGGATAAGGTGGAGCTCGGCCCGGAGGCCTCTTGCTGCTGTAGCTCTGGGTTGGGAAGTGCATGTGGTGGGTCACCCAGAGGAGGATGCTCTTGCCTAGTTGGTAAATCTGGGGGATTTTTTGTTCCCCGTGGGGAGTTCTTCACCTCCATACTGGCCAGACATGAGTCAGCCCTTAACTGGAAGCCTGCTGCTGTCAGCCCTGTGCTGAGTCTGGGCTACTGAGTCTCACAAAGCTGGACAGATGACCACAGCCAAGGGCCATCCTAACACCGAGAGGTTACTTGCAGCCAGCTCTGGGCAAGGACAGAGCACCTGCCTGCAAAAGACAGAAGCGCATCGAAGACTCTCACCCTCCCCTCCACAGTGAGCAAAATCCTTTTTTTATCCTCGTGCAGAATTAATATCTGCAGAGATCTGCCCCACCTAATTCACACACCTTCCACCTGATGCTGAGCTCCCCAACACAGCGCTTATTTTAGAAACATCACCAAAACCCTCACAATAAATCATTAGAAAGCAAACTGACAAACTGGCAGTGGGAATTTCAGGCAGCACAAAACCATTAAGGAGACTTTGAGTCAGCTACATATTAGTAAAACGCTCTATTTGTTATAAAACCAGTCAAAACTGAAAGCACAAAAAAACAGGGTGGAGGGGAGGATAAGGAAGAGCATATACAAATGTGAAGGGAGTTTAAAATCACAGTCTTAAGTGAACATTCAGTGTAATTCCTCTTAAAAGGAGAGTCAGTTAATGTGTCAGAACGAGAATGCATTAAAGCTGAAAGACTCTAGACATATAAGATGCTGCGATATCAACGTTAATACAAACAGAAGATAGAACTAGAGCGGCCATAACCTGCCAGAACTACATCTTAAAATACACGTGGGAAATGGGAAACTGCTGGGTTAACTCAGAAAGAACAAAGCTGAGTTGAAAGGAGCGCGGAATACACACCTTACAATCCTCCTCACCTTGTTTCTACAAAAAAAGAACACGTTCAAGTATGAAAAAAACCCAAAAGGCCTGAAAAGGTGTTGGAGCACAGATTAATCTACCCTGAATTTGCTGCTCCTTGGCTGTACTCTGGCTTTATGCATCATAGCACAGAGCAACTCGCACTGTGCCATGTTCTGTAGGAGGAGGTGTTGGAGGCAAGGCCTGTTTGAAGCCAAGAGCGAACAGGAGGCCAAAGTCCAACATTACAATTTCAATCAGTATGAATGAAATGCCCAAAAATACTACACAAAGACAGTAAAAGTACTTTTTATCGTTATTCCTGCATTCAAGCTAAAAGGAGTAATACAAAAGGAACAGCTGGGCTTTTCAGAAAACGCTTTCTGTCACTGCAATAATCTAAAATGAGCCTGTTTAATCTGGACAGCCTGTGAGGCCTTCAACAGCAAGTTATGAAACTACATGCTTGGGGGCCTCTTTATAGAGCCTCTTCACCCAGGGCTGCAGAAAGTTGTTGAGGCTGAGGGAGTAAAATGCTCAGGATCATGTTTCCAAGTGGTATCTCTTTTTCCTTCCTTCAGGAGTCATGCTTCTGAGATGACTCTTGGCTCCATCTTATTTTCAGGGTGCTGGTCGTCTCCTGACCCAGCTGGGATTCTGCTATGCACCAGTGCAAAGGCAGGAGGCCTGGAACCTTCTACTAAAATGTAGCCCTAAAAATTCACCCCAGAGCCCACACTTCCAGACCATGTGGGGTGACTCAGAGTGAAGCAAAGGCAGAAGCTCTTCAGCTCAAGGCTAAGCAAGGCAATCGTGCCCCTCCAAAGACTGCACAAGAACTCAACTGCACTACAGAAGATTTGGAGAAGTCATACGCTTTCTTCTAAAGGCCTGTGAAAGAAAACAAAGGTTAAATGGCCAAGGTGAATCACTGTGTGAGCTCAAGTTGTGCTACGTCCTCATTCCATCTTAAAACCACTGTAGTTGTTGACCGCTTTGGGATAAGTATCTCTAATTCTCCACCTGCAGCAGCTTGGGATGACAGCTCTGTCTTCCAGATCAAAAGAACCAAAGCGCCAGTGAATGTATTGCTTGTAAGCGAGGTGACGCAGCTGGTTGTTGATATTGTCGTCTGTCAAGTCCAGAAAGGGGTCTTTGTAGAGAAGGGCTTTCTTCAGGGTGTGACTGGACAGCACCAGCTGCTGAAACCACTGGGAGGTTGTGATGCACTGCCCTTCTTTCCTTCGGCAGCAGAGCTGCTCGTGGTACTTCTGTGCTGGCTGGCATTTGCCACAGCAGCACCACTTTTGGCAGTCTGGGGAAGAGGCCTCATGTCTGAGAGCTTGCCCCAGCTCGTAGTCTTCATCATCACGGTTCTCGTTGGACTCACTGGTGCAGCTGCTGCCAGCATCACAGGATTTCACAGGGTGGCTCTGCAACAATTCCCAACATAAAGTAAAGAAACCAGTATTTGCTGCTTCACCCTACTGCAGAGAGAATTTACAACAGTGATCCTCACATTAGGCACAGCACAATAGGGATAATGATGATAGATCAGCAGATCTGGAGGAGGATTGTCTTTCTGGGTTGCCAGCACCCACCCTAGTGAAATCGAATCGACACCTCACATGTTGTTGCAACGCCAACGCGCTCCCGCTGGCACGTACCCACCACATGAACGCAGCAATTTTTAGCTGAGTCTAGAAAAGCTATCCCCTGGTCACAGGGGCTGTTAACTTGGAGCGGACAATAGGAATCCAGGTTTTGCTCCTCAGAATCTAATCTGGAACTATGGAGGGGTGGCGGAAATCCAAATCAGTTTGCAATGACATTCCTCAGTCCTCCCTTCTGAAGGGAGGATCCCAAAGGTTAAGTGTCTGTCTTTACCTCAACAATGCTGCCTTGAGCATGCTGCAAGCTCGTTTTCAGAGGCTTCTTTATCAAGGTAACATGTGGCTCATCGACATAGGACACGTACATCACCTGTGCAGCAGAAGAAAGGAGCATTGTCAGCTGGAGCGGTCACTTAAAGAATTGGAGACAACCACAGCATAGACCTGGCCTCAGGGCTTGGGTTCTACACTCTGCACTCCAGTAACGATCCTCTGCTACTGCATGTTGCAAGGGCCCGTATTTCCAGTATCTGGGACAGTAAGGACATGGGGAGCTGCGGGGACAGAGGGAACAGGAGGAGGTAGTATGGAACTAACTGTAGGAGTGTGGCTGAGCGGGGCCTTATGTACCCTCCTCTTCACTCTTTTTAAAAAATACATGTTTAAAATGCTGGGGGAGTAGTAGAGGAAGCCTAGAGAAATAACCATTAATGTCTTGAAAAAGCGGAACAGGCAACTGAGTTGGCTTATGCTCTCTTCATGGATAACCCTTTCTTGACTTCCTTCTGCTCTGCTGAAGGATCACCATCCCCTGCAGGTTTCCTGACCCAGCTGCTGTGCCTCTGCCATGCCAAGGTTGTGTGGAGATCCCACTGCGCTCATGCAGCGCATGCCGCGCACTGCTCGATGGAAGCTTCCTGGATCAGCTGCATTTCTGTATCCATGGAGCAGCAACAGACATTCTTTACCTGCCTCGGATTCAGCACAGTATCGTACTTTTTCCTGTTGTAAATTTTGTAGAACGGTGATCTGCCGCCGCTGAAGTGGTTACCTACACAAATAGCAATTTCAATGGCACTCACAGCCTGCACGTGGAAAGAAAGCAAGGAGTGATTCCACTAGTAATGAGACTGTATCTCCACAACTGGTTTCCTTAAGACAAAAAATAAGTCTCTCACCAAACCAAAATAGGAGATCATGGACCCAATGTTTTTGATAAGTTCAATGCTGTTAAATTTTCTACCCTTAAAGAAAGCAGAAAAGAATAACTGAGAGGCAAGATGTTACCATTCATTCAACTTAATAGCTTTTCTCTTTTTGTCTCTTCACAATACATCTTTGTCTCTTTACAATTCAATCCCAAAACTTCATAGACCATCTCAGACACTTTGCAGGGTAGAATAAACAACTTGAGAGAGAAACAGTGGTGACACACGGGGTTCATGACAATAACGTCACATCATGATGACACCTGTTGCTGTCTCATTCTTAAACAACAATCCCGCCTCTCTCCCAGCCCCACCATTTCATCCTCAGCTTTGCTCTCCTATGCTGCTCAGTTCAGTTTAGCTCTACTCATCTGACATGACTTCCATCCCAGAAGGATGGCAGAAGTGGGGCTAAGGAAATAGCAAGCTTTCTTATCCCTCTACAAAGAAAAAGAATTGCATTTACTGTGCCGAAGACAAGGACATCAAACCGTATTCCATAGACTTTGAAAAGGGTTCTCTGCTCTACCCCATCTGCCAGCTTGTAGTACCTTGCGTATCTGCAAAAGAGTAAATGAAGATCTGTGCAGCTTCCCCGGGGGATATAGTGCCATGAGGCTGCGGAACACAAAAACAGGCATAGTTTCTTCTCCCTTCTCCCTCAAGAGCTTTCAGTCTTCAGTACTTCAAGTACTTAAAGGTACATACCTTGAGAGGACACGTCCGGTGTAAATACCATCAGCTCAGCGCTCTGCTTTCTAGCATCTCCAGGTACTCATGCAGATGATAGAGACACCAACAGAAAAATACATTTTCCTCCTTTCCTTTCCCTTTGGGTTCAGTCCCTGCAGCTCTGCTTTGCTACCTTGAGGCCAACAAACCAGTCCAAGCTTTTCCTTGTTTCTGCTCTCTCCTGCACATCCTACTGCAAGCTAAGTTTGGCAGACTTGCGGAGTGCATTTTATCAGAGTTCCTCAGATCACACGATCATTTGCTTTCCATTCACCGTAATCTGGTTTGTATTCTCTGAAGGCAGTGAGTCACCCAGAAGAAGACCTTGTATTGCGTTCTGCTTTCTCCTTGCTTGCGCAGACATGAAATGCCCTTTTTCCTGTGCTGAACAGTTCCACACTCTGTGGCCAAGACATGTTTTATTGGCCAGCTCGTAGAGCCTGCAGGTCAGTTAGGTTTTATTTGAAAGGCTTCCTAACTCTTTCTAGGATCAGAGGTTTTCTCTAGCCCTCAGGGTAGAGGTTATTTCCCATCTGCTTTTGATGGCACAGAAGCCTTCTCCTCTGTAACAGCTTTGTGCTCCAAGCTGACCTGTTTAGAGCTTTCTTGATCACTGGCTGAAGCTTTGCTCCTTTGCACCTCAAGCAGCTCTTTTCTTTTGGAAGACTAAAGCCTGTTTCCATTGAAATCTATCAAAAAATTCCCTTTGGCAGTGAGATGAAATCAGGAGGGCCCCATGCAGACAGAGGTTACAAGCTGCCCAAAGTAGCTTTGCTGCCTTCTAGGACAGCTAGACTGTGAGAGAAGCAGCATTCTGTATGTGCCCTGTTTCTTCTGCTCTTTTCCAAAACTTTCTCCTGCTACTGATCTTTGTTAGCTTTAGGACACTGGCCTGGGTGAACCTTTGACAAGAGAATAGTTTACATTCTTATGACATGTCACTGATGTCAAAAAAGTTTTCTTGAAATATGTTAATTGTAGAATCATTTCTACCTCTTCCCCCCCTTACTCAGTTGGGCAGTTCTACTGAAATCAGCAGCGCTGGTCACACAAGCTGGCACACACCAGCCCAACAGTGCGGCAGGGTTTGTGCATGTTCTTCACCAGAACATCCATGCTTGTTTTAAACAGTATTATGCTCTAATCTCTTCGCTGCTCTTCAACTTTCATTGACTCTACTTTCCGAGTTGCTGCACTGAACTACTCTGCTCCTCTTTTTTAATTTTGGAGTTTCAAGAATGACATTTCTTCACCAATAGACCCCTTGATTAACAGATCCAGAGTCAGGCCACCAAGATGTGGTCTGGCCTCAAGCACACTCACCCAGCAGCCTGTGTTCTCAGGCCAGGCTCACTGCAGCAGAGATCTCAGTTGAACTGCAGCAAAACAGTCTTGCTACAGACCGGTGTCGGTAGTTTCAAACCTCAATTGCTACACAGCAGAACCTGCCCAAACTATTCTCTGTGTTAGCTCCCAGAATACTTGTTGGAAATTTCTAGTCCTTTCAACAGAAAGAATATCTCCTGCTAGACAAGCACGCTCATTTGGAAGATGATCATACAACTGCAGTAACTGCAGGTTAAGGACATGAAGGAGAATCAAACATCTTGTCATTCCAAGTCATCATTCCCCACATCTCATCACATCTTTGCTTCAACTCAGAAAACAAGCTACTTGCTTCACATAACATTTTTTACCTGAAGTAGAATCCAGGATTTAGTTTTCTGTGATCGAGGCGGCGGAAACTATACTTTGGACTGCACTGGTAAAACCAGCTGTTCAAGTTACAGTCCCAGTTAATATCAATGGCAATGATTCCTCCCTGGAAACAGACACAGTAAGCTTAGGGACCAGCGCTGTGAGGGCTGCCTGTGCTAAACTGTTGTTAAAGTCAGTGCAGACTTGAGGGATGCCGCTGGCAGGGACACATCTGACTCATCAGCAACATCTGCCAATCATGGAGTCTTCTACGGAAGGGACTTGGGTGAGCTAGAAGCTGTCATTCCTTCAGGCCTTTCCTATCTTCAGCCTATTTCTCTTCATCTAGCAGCACAAGTGTAGATGTAGCTGATATACTGTGAGGGTTGTTTCATGGCTTTAAACCACACGTAGGCTCAAACCAAAAGCCCAAGTGCAAGCCTAAGTTTTGCAGGCACCCAGTCCAAATGTTTCATCTTGAATGCCCTGTGCCAGGCTGAGAATCAGTAAATGTGGCTCAGTTGATGACTCTGGGCAGGACACTTTGTCTCTACTTCTATTCTACCCATCTGTTAATACTGACTTTCTAGAGGTATGGCTGGATCCGTCTTAAAGGCCTTTGGCTCAATACCCTAAAGAACTGAGTGAAAATATAATGGCAAAAATAAGTGGGTTTTGACTCTGAATATCAGCTGCCATTTGTGCCAGTCTGACTTTTGGTTGATTCCCCCAGCAACATGATTTAGGATCTGCTTGAGTAGAATCAAAAGAGGACCACGAGTGACAGCCTTGGGTAGGCCCTATTTAAATGCACTATGCTTTGTTAAAGGGCCTCTACGTGCTACGAGACCTACAAAATAATATCAGCTCTGTCAACGTTGAGATGTTAAGCACATTTAATTATTGAAAGCTGGGGTTACTTTGCTTCTCACACAATCAGTTTCTAAAGCTAGAACAATTCTAGCTTTAGAATATGGCAGACAGCAAAACATGCAGGAAGAGAATCAAGAAAACATTTTAACACTGAGCATGAAAAAAAAAAAGTGGTATCACAGACCTTTACGGCTATCTCAGAAAAATTCTCTTTTGCTTCCTGAAGGATATCTCCCAGACGGAAAATTGGACAGAGCGGGTCAGTTTTCTTGTTGTACGTACAGGAAGTATTTAAAATTGGTGGAATGTTTACTCTGTGAAGAACACACACAATTGTTTACCTTTAAAAACAAGCTGGAGCAGCTACAGATACACATAAGGGACTTCACACTTGCTAGAACCTGTGTTAAATGCGCCCAGTTTGTAAGTGCATGAGCTTCGGGGTTTCTAGTTACCAGGCCTGTAGAGGCCTACCTGGGATCTCTGAATCAAGATGAATTCCTTACTCTTTGGATATTATTACCAGCAAAATTTTACCTGTGTAAAATAACCCTTTCACCTTATAATTTGAATCCACATTTGTTGTGCTCTGTTTTAGTGATTTTACCCTAACATAAACCAGTTTATCTGAGGGAACAATTTTGTTGTCCATTGTGCGAGATAGAGTTATGCTGGGAGGCTCTCTTCTCAAGCTCTCCTTATTTCTCTTGCTCCCTGAAAGCTTAATAGGGCCAAAGAATTATAGAAATCTGGTATTTGTTACTCAGCCCCATGCATAGCCTTTCTGAGTAAAGGTGCCAATTTAGACAATCTTTTTCTGAGCACAACTACTCACTCTTCAGAAAGCATCGAGCAATATTTGCACTTACGTGGTGTAATTAAATTTGGGGAAGTGAATGTTGTTCTTTATTAGCACAGTGAAGTTTTCAGAACTCCTCAGAACAGCAGGCCTAAAAAAGAAACATCAAATTAACGAACTTCTTTTACTCAAATACACCAGTTAATGTTATGCTCCTTTACAATCACCTGGAAAGCTGTCAGTAGGAGGAATATGTTGTTAAGAATAACAGGGCGAAATGCAGGGAGTTAGGCGGCTCAGGGATCAAGAAAGATACAGATGGGTTCCTTAGTTTTAGGTATAAATTGTTCTCCCTCTATTGCCCTTGTTGGTGTGGGCCAAGCCTAACTGAAGTCTCTACCTGCAGCCAAAACACGATCTCAGGAGACTCCTCATATAAATCTTGCTGTAGAATAGTAGTGGGAAATGACACCATTTGACAGCTGATGATTTCTGCACAATGAATTGCCAGTTTCCTTGCAGGTGCCCACAGGCAAGTGGCCATTTACACCAGAGCTGCACAGCCAGTAAGGGTGTGAGAATGAGCCACGTGCCTTATCCTAGAGGATGTCTCCAGAAGTCAGGTAACAGTCACACCACCAAAGGTTGTCCTACCTTCCTTGCAGCTACTGGCTTGTGGACCTCCCCTGCAGTGGTTTTGAGTCACTAAATGTGTAGGTGAATGCAAACGCCCTGGAAAGCAGGCTGCCAGTCTGACCCTTGCTCACAGGAGGGATTTCCCTGCAGCTAATGTGGCGGGAAAGAAGGAATTTCCCCACAAGCTGGCAGTGGGGTAACCTTGGCCTAGACTGTGTGAGACAATCTCTGCTACACGCCAGGACTTGCCAGGGCTACAGGAAAGCAAGAGACAGAATTTTAAACACTACTTGTCTAGCGTAGGGACTATGCTGAACCGGAATACTGGCATTGTTCCATTTTTAGAACGAGCCAGGGATATTTTGATTTCCATCAAGATAGCCATTCCAAGAGGGAAACCTGGTCTTCAAAGCAGCCATCCACATAAAGGACAGTGCTTCAAAGCAGGGAATAATTTTCCTATCATTGTATTTTGAGCAAAAGCTCTGCATCAGAGATCTGTGATGATAAGAAGCACATTAGCTGGATGACATCCAGCTTCCACGAGGGACTTCTAATGAGTATCTTCTAAACCAAGTCAATGAATGAGACTCAATTGCAAACCAAATTAACATCTGTGGATGCTACCAGAAATGAAAGTCACGGATGAGTTTCAGTGTATAATTTTTAAAGAACTATGAATGAATGGACCTATAATGTGAAACTGTCCATAACTGATATACTGGGAAGCATCTGGAACCTGATCCAAAGCCCTTCTGAAGAAGGGGTTGTAAACACCTGTCCTCCAGCCAGCTTATCTGACAACTGTGCCCTGCTTCAGGCAGAAATGAACAATCCAAAATAAAATAGTCTTCTTGCCAACATGCAGTGGCTTTGTTCAGCTCTTGTCATAACTTAAGGGAAGGAAAAGGAGGCCTCCTGTACAGTTCATGAAACTTACCTTTGAAAGGAGTTTGGACAATAAGGACAATCATGGGTGTAACCAAAGGCCAATGTTGCTACCTCAGTATCTCAATCAAAGGGCAAAGCTTCCTGGACTCTGACCTTGGTCTTAGATATCGTTCTGGTAGAAAGTAAACACTCAGCCTTTCTTTTTAGTGATTCCTCATTTTTTCCTTACCAGTAGAACTTGTGAAGGAAATTTAGACATCAGAGGTTTGGATCAAACCTCTCATCCATTATTTTTGGTCCCTGGTAGTGACCAACTGCTGGCACTTTAGAGGAAGGTTAGGAAACAAGACAGAATGTGTCAACGGTGCGATGTAATTAAAAGCAAAATTCCCTCTGTAAGATAGGCAGCAGTGAGCCTACGCAGTGCGACATTTAAAAATGACTGGCAGGCACTGAAACTTTGTAAAAAACCCCAAGGATTTCATTAACTCAGGAAGCTCATGCATATCTTTCCCGGAAGCTGTATGAACAATTACAGCCTTCCTGTTGTTGGACAAAGCCTTTTTCAGATCACAACTCTGTCTGCAGGAGAAGGGAATGGAAATTTATTTAAAGAGCTGAAAAGGAACTCAGCAGCAGGAGCTGCAGGAGGCATTGCGGGCTCTGGCGGGGACCTGGTGGTGGAAAAACTGCTCAGTCTCTGCAGAAACCCTAAATTCGGGAAAAGATGGGATATATACACAGAATCAAGCTTCTATCTTTTAAAAGCAATGGGTTAACAAAAGTGATTATTTACTTAGTGTCTTACATATATTTCAGAGCTGGTTGAGAGGCGCTAAGATCAATTATTACTTGCTCTCTGAGAGCATAATTTCCATTATTTCAGTTGAAATCAAATCTTTTCTAAAATTTGGTCAAGCTTTGGCTGATACAGAACAGAAGTAGAACATTTTCATCTTGGAACACTGCACAGTCACGGGGTTTCAAAAGAAGATGGCTACGAGGCCCCTCCATCCTATTGCCTAAGTCACAGCAGCATTGTTCCGCAGAGTCCTTTTCCTAGAGTCTTATTCAGCTCACTATTACAGACTGCCAGCGTTGAGGTCTTCACGCTCTACCTAGAGACGGTTCCTCAGACTGAGGCAGATCCCCAAACACCACCCTGCAGCACAACGCACAGACAACTGATAGACCCCTACCGTTCTGGAAGGTGGAAACAACCCCACCACGATGAACGAACCCACAAAGAACTTCTGCACCATAGAGGCCTAAGCCTTGCAGAAGAAAATCCCAAGTTAGGAAACTTTACTTCTGCCACTGATGAAACCTATCTTACGCTGATGCATTTTCCTTGACGTTTGAATTAATGAGCCAAATGCCTCTAGTGAATCCAAGATGAGCCTGTGACATCTAAAACTGTTTCTATGGCAGCTGCATGATGATACAAACTGGAGGCTATGACTTCACTGCAGAATCGTACAGGGGGATGAATCACACGTTGTTAGAAGTAATGTATTTAGATATTATAATGAGTGTTAACAGTATGGCTGCAAAGGAAATGGCTGTTTAACATACATGAGGCCTATATGTGCCTAGGCAAAGGGATTATCTTAAAATTTCATGACTTTGTCAAAGTAAATCTTTCTTTTGGCATTAAAAAAAAAAATTCTTTCACTTACTCAGGGGGTTTTTCCATGGATTCCACAGGGCACCATGCCTTGACCTCACAGGTTTTAACAGTTGCACTATAATTCACACATCTTCCTGTTTGAATTCCTGTAGAGAAACAAGCTCTTAGTTAGCAAAGACAAGAGGTTTTCACCAGTTAGGGACAGTTTGAACATGCCAGTGGATTCCTCCTCAGATGCAAGGTAGGGAGCCTGACATTTCAGATTGTTGCAGCTTTCTATAGGAGGAAGCTGTAGGAAGAACTACCCAAGCCATGGTCCCGCCACACCTCATCAATCCTTATTTAGCCATTTGCTTGGGTCAACAGTGCTTGTCATTGTGCTGAGGGTGAAGTCATTTCCGTCAGAGTTTTATATGGTGTTACATATCTGAGTCTTGGGATAAATTGAGAAACCACCTGTTTTCAGTCAGAAGTTTAATTCAACAACATGAGGAAATTAAACAACGCTATAAAGGTGGGCAGAAAACCTTAATTCTTTGGTCACCCCTGGAAAGACAGCATTTCCTGTGAGTGTTTAGTCTTTACCCGCGAAAGCAGTAATCCAGCCAGCAGCCCAAATTCAGGGAACCTCAGCACTACGAAGAACCCACATGGCTGATGAAAACATTATGATGCCTTCTGGCCAGCTGGTCCTAAATGAAGGACGCAAGTTCTCTAGCTTATTCTGAGAACTACCTAACCACCACGGGGGTGTTACAGACCCTTCACACAGACCCTGCAGTCACTCCACTGCAGCCACAGACTTCAATGGGAGTGACTTTGAGATAGGTCCTCATTCACCCCAGCCTGCACTCTTCTTCACATCTCCCCTTCTCCTGCTTCCTCTCACTGTTTCTCCTTTTAATAAGGGCACACACAAGCTGGTAAGAACTGTTTTGTGGTTTTGAAAATACGTTCATAGAATCACAGAATGTTTTGGGTTGGAAGGGGCCCTGCAAGGTCACCTGGTCCAACCCCCCTGCAGTGAGCAGGGACATCTGCAACTAGAGCAGGTTGCTCAGAGCCCCGGCCAACCTCACCCGCAATGGTGCCAGGGATGGGGCACTGACCACCTCTCTGGGCAACCTGGGCCAGGCTCTCACCACCCTCAGCGTAAAATATTTTTTCCTTCTCTCTAGTCTAAATCTCCCTCTTTTAGTTTCAAACCATCACCCCTTGTCCTGTTGCAACAGGCTCTGCTAAAAAGATTGACCCCGTCTATTCTGACGGGCTCCTTTAAGTACTGAAAGGCCACCAGAAGGTCTCCCTGGAGCCTTGTCTTCTCCAGGCTGAACAAGCCCAACCCTCCCAGCCTGGCCTCCCAGCAGAGGGCTTCCAGCCCTCCCATCATTGCTGGGGCCTCCTCTGGCCCCGCTCCACCAGCTCCATGTCTCTGCTGTGCTGAGGACTCCAGAGCTGCCCCAGCACTGCAGGGGGGTCTCACAGAGTGGAGCAGAGGGGCAGGATCCCCTCCCTGCCCTGCTGCCCACCCTGCTGGGGATGCAGAGCAGGAGGACATCGGCTGCTGGGCTGCAAGTGCATAGTGCTGGCTCATCTCCAGCTTCTCACCCTCCAGCACCCCCAAGTCCTTCTCTGCAGGGCTGCTCTCGACCCCTTCATCCCCAGCCTGTGCTGGTACCGGGGGTTGCCCCAACCCAGGGGCAGGACCTTGCACTTGGCCTTGTTGAACCTCATGAGGTTCACATAGGCCCACTTCTCTAGTTTGTCCAGGTCCCTCTGGATGTCCTCAGATGCCTCTTAGGATTCTGTACTGTTCTACTGCAGTTCTCCAAGTTGGATCTTGCACATGCTGCACAGGTCAATAATGCAACAAAAGATAGTACCCACAAAAAAATATTTCAATCTGAAAATGCTCTTTACATACCATTACTGTGGACATTTACACTTCCTTTTTCACAGAACTCGTCTGAAGAACAGATAAATTGGTTGAAGGGATACTGGAAAAAAATACATAAAAGAGCAATATAAATATCTCTCTCTCCACACCTATGTAAAAAGTCTTACTCAGCTCCAATGTAAAAATATCAAATAATAAAATAACAACGCAGAGCAGGTATAACCCCTACTATTATGCGTCTTATAGAAGAAAAAGGCTCAGCTACCTACAAAGCCAGAAAAAAGCCCCTTCTTTGCTCACAATAACACTTTCCTTTATCATTTATATCTTTTCCCACTTTTCACATTCTCTCCTATACTATTAAGCACAATAAATTTAATATTGGGCTATTTCATTCTTTGTTTACAGTCCCATATACTTTTGCCACTGAAAGTCAACTTGTATTTGGGAACTGGCCCTTCTAGGCCAGCCAGACGAAGAGAAGAGCTTCTGCTGACGGCCAGGTCTGACCTACAGAGAGGAAGGAAGGGGACATGTAGGAATGAGCAGCAGTAGTAGTAAGAGCACCATATTGGAAGCTGATAGCAATTCTGTAGCTCCATCGTTCCTTCAGGTTCTCCTCAGGAACAGCAGCAATGCCAGAGAAGCTGGACAGCAGTCACTGGCCTGAATGTCAACACCTCCTGAAGGTGATGCAGGTAGGTTTGGCTGCAAGGACATTGGTGTGAGGCAAAGGCACAACTGCCAGCTGACTCCTCGAGAAAGAAAAGGAGCAATTAAATTAGAGCTTGTATGTTATCTGCTGAGATACCGACATACAGAGCAACAGGATTTGCTTGTACCAGACTGCTCCAAGTCCACTCTTTTACATCCACACACATTCAATACATCCTAAATATAAATCACAAAACATATTTACCTCGGGGCACTTCTGCTCAGTCTGATTCTCTGTCTGAATGATGTTGGTCATCACAAAAAAAGAGCTTACCGCCTACAGGGAGGAAAGGATATGAATCTGACTGGAATTGCACATACCTGATTCAGAGCTCAGTCATTCCAGAACACCACCTGGAAGGACAACAAGGCTGTTCCCACTCTGCCTCCCCAGGGAAAAGCCAGGGACATCATCAGGGCAGGAAAGAGCAGCCAGAGGCAAAAAGGCATGGATTTTTTTTTTAAACTGGCATTACAACCAAGAAGGATACACTAGCATTGATTTTTAATAACATTACTGTGTTTAGCACAACTTATACTGGAGTGAATCTGTCCCCAGATTTGCTACTACCAAAATACTAAACTGATTATGTAAAAATGGCGTAACAAATAGCACCATGGAAATCTCATAAAAGAGAGAGTTTTTCTCCCTTCTATTAAGGGAGAAAGATTTGTCTTTAAAGATTGCTGTCTCCAACATAATCCCACTGAACGACAGCACAGAGACACGTCAGGAAGGCAACCAGATGTAGCAATGGCAGTTGAATCCCTGGAGGTGTTCAAGACCAGCCTGGACGGGGCTTTGAGCAACCTGGTCTAGCGGGAGGTGTCCCTGCCATGGCAGCAGGGTTGCAACTAGGTGATCTTTGAGGTCCCTTCCAACCCAAACCATTCTGTGATTCTATGAATCCCCAAGTGTCATAAACAAGGACTTGCCTGCATTGGTATAGTGTATTCTGCTGTATCCCAGGTCCTGTTCTTTGCGTAAGCCACACCTTTCACACTAGTGCGAACTGAGCTGCTAATCCCGTCCTTCTCCTCATAGAGTCTGTAAATGAGGACTATAGAGCTGGCCAGATAAAACAGAAAGGACAAATAAGCCCGTAAGAATAAAATGGGTGAGCTTCCTTGTACAATTCTTGGACAAAATGCACTGCAAAGTCAAAGCCAGAGGGACGCTTTCAGGTAATTAAGAGCCTTTTGGTGTGAGAGGCCTTGGTTTCACTTTCACAGCTTTTGGCTTTCTCAGAATTGAATTGATATATGCAAGAAGAGGATTTCTATTTCCTCATCCGAAATCTTATAGACAACACGAGGTGACATCCTGACCCTTCAGATGCCAATTGTGAAATACCAATTAACTGCAACAGGGCTTCATGTCATCCAAAAACTTTCTTTCACCCATGCACAGCTGGGTTACTGGGTACCTAGACTTTCACTTTTTCTGTCACAAACAGCAGCATCCTCTCTAGGTTTTCTTTTTCTAAGAGAGCTTAAAATACTTAGTTATTAACTTTCCAGAGTGACAATTTTTGTGCCTCAAGCTGCTTGCTTCAAAAACCTTGGCCTCACGTTTTCACTTTCTCATGAACTAAATGTGGGAATAAAACGATGGAGGATGCCTCTGTTTTTAAGCTGACAGGAAAGTCACCTGGCTCATCTGACTAATAAAAGCACCATCAACTTTGAGAAACTCTTGTACGTTCAGAAGATACTTCTCACACTACATGAAAGGGATATAAGAGCTATAGCACCATTGCAGGTTAACAACAGACTGTGCCGGAGGCTACTGAAATCGTAACTGAAGAACAGAAATACAAAGCAACTGATCAATGTTCCTTTATTTATATCATCTATGAAAACAGCATTTCAGCCTCTTCCTCCTGGAGAACAGCGCTTTGGGAAAGCCATGTTGTTAGGAACCTGCAGTGGGAAGCCAGCTCTGAGCAGCAGTAGGTGGGTACAGTGGCTCAGTCAGGCAACTCGAATTTCCTGCAGACTTGATTCTTTGTGAGATTGGGATCAGCGCGCTCAATGTCCTGGCTTGCTGCCCTCCCATGAGAACCAACCCAACTTAGGAACTTGGGCAGACTTTGTTCAGCGAACACTTATCGCTGAGAACAGCCCCAGCTTGGCAGCAAAGGGGAAAATCTGCCCTTTAGAGGCAGTTACCACATATTCCGAAAACATCTTATTGTTCCTGAAATCGGCTGCAAGGGGTGACTCGCCATTTCACCTGACCCTCAACAGGAGACTCGATGGGGCAGACTCTAATCTCAGAAACACGGGTGTAAATGGGAGATTATTTGGTTATTTTGGACTTTTTCAGACAAGAAACAAAACCAGACAGCGTGGCAAGAAACAAAACTACAAATATTTTGTAGAGGAAGCCCAGTTAACTCTGCCCAACCAACCCCACCTTGTTAGATAACATCCTGCGCCGTGCTCCCAGCACCAAGTTCCCACAACCACATCTCTCTTCCACTAGACCGTTAGAACGGTCTGACACCAGACCAATGACCTTGTTTGCTGCCACAAAACTCAAAGCGCTAAAACCCAAGCTGTAAGCAGACAACCTCAATACAAGAAACATTCGCTCACGTACCACACAGCATCCCGTCACCTTGCACTTACCCAATAGACATGGCAACGGTTACACAAAGGAAACATCTCACATATCCACAGGTAGCACTCTGGATGCGTACATATTTTGGAGAGTCATACTCAGCCAGGCACTCCAGTTGCTCTCGTACACCCATTGCTGGCTCTTCCTGTGAGATACTGACTTTTGAGAACAGAAACTACCTGGTGCTGGGTTATTCCACCCTTTCATCCTTCCTGGGTGGCTCATTTAAAGACACAGCAAGAAACCCGTGTGTGAATGGTGTCACAGGTCTTCTAAAGAACTGCAGTTGACACAATGAGGAGCTGCCTGAAGAGCCACATCCTTTGGTTTGTTCACAGAAAAAGCACCAGTTTCACCCTGCAGCACCAGAGCTGATTGCTCTGGTTCTTGTGTCTCATGTTCTTGTCACGTTCTGCTGACTTGCACCATCTCTTCTCAGTACTACCAGACTCTGCCAGTCTGAAGTAACGCTGGGACAACTGGAGAGATGAAGCTAAACAGATGGAAGCCAGCGTCATGCCAACCCCCTTCTGGGCCTGACTCTCCACCACACTTTGCACCACAGCAAAGAAGGTGCACTGCTCCTCTGAACTGAGCAGATGCACGCAACACCCACTTCACAGGGGTGGCAATGGCCATGCCAGGCGCAGGGCAAAGGCAAAGCAAGCTTTTGGGTCATCAATGGCCACAGACATCTCCAGCTTATCTCACACTGCATGGGACACAATCCTATTTGGTCTTAGACTGGTTTTGTATGAGGTCACAGGATTAAAAGGGAATGACAAAGTCACTGCTCCTCTCAGCAGAGCCAAAACGTGGCACATACTTTGGCTGCAGCCTCTCCTGCTGCCCAGAACCATGCACAAGCCAGAGCTGGTCAGTGTGCTGCAAGCCAACGAGCTGCATCTGGTCCAGGTGGTCAAGGAACAGGTGTGAGGCCAACATCTGACACTGTAAATATACGAGGTAGAGCTTAAAGATGTAGAGCTGTCAGCGTGGGACCTGTAAATCCCAGGCTCAGTCTGAAAGACAAGAAGTTTGGATCAGAATTCATTAGACCCAGATTAACAGGACCAGGATCCTCTCTTGTAACAGAAGACCCACAAAGAGACATAAAATATACAAGCCCTACAACACAGATTTAATGTTTTTCTTCCAAACCTTTAGTATTTTAAATCACCCAGGATGTTACCTATGGCTGTAGTCACCACAAAAGACCCAGAATCTGCAGGCTTCTTGCCTGCCAGTATCATTTTAAACACCTAAGCACACAGGATCAAGTTACATTCTGCACAAACAGGCTTTGTTTCTTGAGACCTCGGTGATGGCTCCTTAGGCTTTTGCTGACCACAGTCCATACTGCTGCGGTTGGTATTAGTGACGCTTCAGCAGGCAAATCCTGCTATGCAATAACAACAGAAAAAGCTGCAAGAAACAGGCCCGGGATGCATTCAGATGCTAGAATAGCCACAAAGAAATTGTTTTTTTCATGTAACGCAGTCAGACGTATGCGTATGTACAGTACACAACATTTATAATAAAAGAGACAAACGGGAGGGCTCAGACTGCATAAGTGGAGCAGAAGTGTTGTCTCCTCTTCCTAAAGGCTGTTGTTTTCACATTAACGTCTTCCATCTGTTTGGGATCTGACCTCAGCAGCTCGGCTGGACATATTCATCTTCTTGCCTGTGATGTTCCCATATAAGGTGATCTCTCTTCGCTCATGGAGCACGATTTTCATTTGCTCAGGTTTCGTTCCACTCTGATTTGCTGGCCTCTATGGTCGAGCTCTCACAGTTCTGCAAGGCAGTCAACCACACAGCAGCAGCTATAAAGGGAGGAGAAAGTCAGGAGAGAGTAATGAAGCTGTGCCTGCAGATCTAAAGAGCTCTGGGTAGTTTATTTGCAGGGTCCATTCTCTTTCTTCCGCATGTTGCCTCTGAACGATGCCTCTTCAACAAGCAGCTTCCATAAAGCCTTTCCCAAGCAATGTAAAACATAAGCCCTGTCCAGAGCACTGGCTGGAACTATTGGGCTGAACTGTTATAATAACTCTGATGTCATTAGGAAACTTTGCTTGAAACCCCATATCACTCTCCATGCAAACTGACTTGGGAATTGGGAAAAAGCCCCCAGAATTATACAACAAAATATATGAATGGTGTGTATATATTATACAACAATATATGAACGCTGGCCTTCGGTTCTGTAAGATTTGATCCAGATACCACATCTCCTCGCTGAGATAAGAGAGGCGTCAAACAAACACCTCAGATGCTTCCGGTACCCAAGGTGGCACTGAAAGCTATCATCTCTTTGACGTCTGTGAAGATGCTGTTGTGATGCAGACGTCAAGACACTGAGCTAAGCCTGACTTCTTTTTCAGCAGTAAGTTTGAAAATTCAGGCACCATGACAAGTGTCAGTATCAAGCAGCATGCAAGCAGCCAGGGGTAGCGCTTGGGCTACTTCGGGCTGCACGTATGAATAGCACAAAGCTGCTGGAAGAAAGGATCATGAAAACAGAACTTTAAGGATGACACAGGATCCCTCATGCTTTCCCCAAGTTGGGAAATCCCACAAAACTGGGCCCTGAGGTATGATTCTGTTCCTGCCTTCAATCAACCGAGCTTTCAAGCAGGCCAGCAAGCTGGAGCTCAGCCAGTAAAGTTTTAATGATCGCTGGTCATGGAGGCCTCCTTCCCCAAGAGTCAGAACAAGCTGACTGAAGGGGTTTCCACCACAACAGAGTGAAACAATCTCACCGTCTTTCTTTCTTCTTTTCTTGGCATTTTCTGAAGTTTTCAGACATCCTTCCTCTTTTCTGTTGCCTCTTTAACATTACAGAGATGTGAGAAGAACGGTCCTTTGCCTCTTGAAACATTCAGGGACTGAAACAGTCTGATGTAAAAGAGAATCTCAGAGCAGCACCATCCCCCTGTACCCAGCACCGATCCCTCTCCAACTCCAGCACCAGGAGCACAATCGCTCTCTCTTCTGTACTGAGGTCTGAGGGAAAGGTGCGTATCAGGACTTACAGAAAGACTGTTTTTCTCATGTTCAGTGGTGCACCCACACCCAGCACGTGCTGTCACCTATTGACACAGTTGGCAGGGAGCCGACCTGGCCCCCAGTGCCTCCACAGGAAATACCAGTTTCATTTGCTGTCTCTGTGAATTCTATATACTCAAAATACCCATCAGAAGAAAAGTGGAATCAATACCAGGAAAGCATGTCAAGGGAAAGCAGATCTCTTCTGGGAACTTGTAGGTAAATACGATTCCTAAAGGTCAGTATACAGACCGAGAGCACAAAGGAAACACGATCTGGTTTTAAAGTTCAAATCCAGGAGTCAGGAGACTTGGATTATGATGTTCCTGGCTCTACCACAGCTTTCATGCACAATCACAAGCAGCCCATCCATCCCCTCTGTAAGTTCAGCCAGTTAATGCTAGGACACTAACGCAGTGTCACTTTTCAGGCTTCCTGTGAAGACCCATAAATTAGTATTTTATGAAGGGTCTTCTGTTCCTCAGGAAGAAAAAAGGAGCTAACCTAAGATAGACGCAGTGCTTAGAATTGCAAAGTATTACATTTATGATTGCTATTTACTGTGTCGAATTCTGCAGTGATTTACAACCTGTGCATTTCAATTGGCACCAATTTAAAATGACTCACTGCATATTTTAATCCATCATCTGTGGACTCACATGGGATTCTAAGACTATCCAAGAAGCTAAACGCAATTAGCAGAGGCTCCAAAAATTCACCTATTTAAGGTCCAAGCATGGGTTTTGAGGGAGCCGCAGCAAAAAGCTTGCGGATTGAGAGATACTTGTTTAATGAACAGGTTTCACTTTAATAGATAATCTATTTTTAATTGTTTGGTATTTTTTGAAGCTTCTGTTCTCACTGCAGATTTAGCATAGCCAGCACTACTTGTTTACTGCTACTCTGAGGCACAGAGACAACTGATGTCCAACCCTGAAGACGTAAATTCACCATCTGCCCCTAATGAAGCCTGAGCACAAGACTGACATTCCTGTTCCACAAGGATCCCCTGAGCATTTTTCCATTTCAAAGAAATGAAGGAACCATTCACCTGGTATGTGCATCAGCCACACTTGACACCTCTTTATGCTGCCAAAAATCTTAATTGGGTAACGGCACCAATCTGTTTGTACATCTCCTACACATGCGACAACAGCCTCCCTCTTAAGGGACCACAAAGCTAAGTATATACTTTCAAGGGTGGATCTCAAACCTATTTCTGCCGCTCCTCGCATCAAGAGCACTTGTGCTGTGAAGAGGCCACACCAGAGACTTGGCCTGGGGAGCATACGCCTCAGCACAGCGACCACAGGCCCGCTTCCCACGCAGCACGGCAGGACGAGCCGAGCCCACCGCACCGCCAGGCCCATCCGATGTCTGCCGGTGCCCCTGCTCCTCACACCTTGGCGCCGGATGGGGCCTGCTGCTGAGGCACCGCCTCTGGGCAGGGGCTGGGGATAAAAAGCCCAATTCGGGGTAGGAAGTGGAGGAGAGTGGGCTTGGAAGAGCCCCATCAGGCCGGCAATGCGGCGCGGCGGGAAAGG
>VZZY01014309.1:105613-181162 GCA_013400335.1 Eurystomus gularis | reverse complement strand
AGGCCGGGCTGGGCCCCGCCGAGCCCGGTGCCAGCCCAGCGCCTCCGGGTCGCCGTGGGCCTGGCTGCCGTGGTGCCTTCTCCCGCCCTCCCGGCAGCCCCCGGCTCCCTCTCCCCGCTGAGGCCTCCTGGCATCTCCTGTCTTCTCTGCAGAGGTTTTTCCAGGACACCATTATGGGTGATCAAATCCCGTTCATTGTCGAGAAGCTCAATCAGGAGCCCTTCAGGAAGAACTACAATTTAATCACGTTTGACTCCTTGGAGTCAGTGCGGCTGTTGCAGCTGCTCAGTGATGTTCTGGGGGAGATTGACCCAAAGGTAAGGAGGGCAGTCAGAGGGGCCCAGACGTGGGTAATTGTGAACATCTTAAATGGGCTTGACACAGAAATTTGCTTTTATTTAGGTCTGGTTCTGTATAATCTTATGGCGTGTTTGGTTGACCAAAATAGCTTATATGAATCTTCCTGGAAATAAATGGGCCTGGCAAGAATCCTTTGTCTATACTTCCGTGTGATTTTAGCAAACCAGGAAAATGTTTCTTGGGCCAGCAACACTGGATCCTTGTCCCCCAGGGATGGATGACTGTATATTTTTCCATGGAAATGAGGATACAGATCTTAACTTGGTTCACACTGACAACTGCTGTGTTCTTAAGTCAGGAGTCAGGCTGTCTTGCACACATACACAGGGCAGGAACTGATCAAGGACTGAACCTCTTGACTTACCTGTTGCAACTGATGCTAAATCCCTCTTCTTTGAGGCTACCACAAGTACATGTAAGATCAGAAGGAACTGTTCATACATCAGGAGTGTAGATACGTGTGCCTTGGGGTGCTTGGATATCAGAATTATTTGGTGGAAGTGATAGACAAGGTCCTGTGAGCAGGAAGAGCCTATACCTAGAAGAAATGTACCTGAATACACGCGTTGGAGAAAAATCTGTTAGAAGATCATTGAAGTTGGGTGATAAAAAGGGTGTTCTGTATGGAGCATCATCGACATATCATATGACAAATGGAGAAATTCTTTTAGTGTTGATAATTAATTAACATGACTTGGACAAACAGTAGATTATAATTCTTTTTTTTTTTTTTTTAAAACTATCTAGCATGCTGTTGACATTAGAGAGGAGCTGCCAGAACAAACAGCTAAAAGAATGTTGAGTCTTCTTGGTATCCTTAAATACAAACCTCCGGGAAGTGTATCAGACTCGTGAGTATCTTTTGGTCTACAAATCACGGCAAAACATCTTTTACAGCTTATACGTTAACGACCTTTAATTCAGAAGTTGTGTGGTCTTGAGCTCCGCTGTCCCAGCGGGTAAAGCCTTGAAGAGAGCTCCTCGCTTGTCCCTGTGGAGCGTGGTCCAGGGGCTGGCAGGAGAAAGCTCCTGCAGGTGTAGGGCCCCCGGGGCCCGCTGCTATTGCGGAGCCAGCCAGGAGAGGGTGCAGCGTGACTGGCAGGGTCAGTCCCTTCCCCTCCCTTTCACACCAGCCTCCCGAGGCTGGCTTGCACCCTCCTGTGCCAGGTTAGAACCCAGAAAACCTACACTCTTCCCCAGCGCCTTTATTCCCAAAGAACAGTGCGGAAAAGGAAGCGTCGTTGTTGCTGGCTTTAGCCTTTTGATGTGTTCTGGGGTTTTTGTCTGTCTCAACGTAGCAGAATCGGGATCGTAAATCGCAAACTGGCGTTAAGAAAGTGGAGAGGGAATGTCAAGATACTGCAAATTGTTTGTTCCGAGCTAGTGTTCTTTAATTTGAAATTTATTGGGATTTTCTTTTTGTTGTTTTTGCGTAGCAGTGCATTTCGCCAAGGGTTAGTTACTGGAAGCAAACCTGTCATTCATCCTCTCTTACATTGGCTTCTTCAGAGGACCAATGAACTCAAGAAGAGAGCTTACCTGGCACGTTTCTTAGTAAAATTGGAAGTGCCAGTAGAATTCCTACAGGATGATGCTGTGGCCGACACCAACAGACAGGTACCATTTTTCATGAACGCCAACATTTTGTGTTAATTAATTAAAGTGCCAGTAGGAGGAGGGAGAAATGAATCGGGGAGTTACTGTTGAAATACGTGTTCAAGTGAGTTGTGTTAAGAGCATGTTGGAATCCAGGGTCAGCAAAGATTCGTGATAAGAAATAAATGTCTTGACCACCTTTCTTCCAATAACCCTGAAATTGTCTGTTAATAGGTAGCCCTGAATTAAAAGCACTTGGGTGCTCAATAACCTTCAGAGCCATGTTGGCCAAGATGGCAGATTATTTTCTTCCTTAATTTTTAAATGTTTTTTTTTCCCTGTGATCTATGACATGAATATTTTTAACTTTGTCAGTTACCACTTCAAACTAGTCCAGAAAAGACCAAAAGCCAATGTCTCCTAATTGTCAACTGATTGTACAGTATTTAGTGCCTAATATTTGTATTAGCCTTATTCCCCTTCTGCTTTAACCATTTATTTTTTTGTGAATAAGTAAAAAAACGCTTTCTCCTGGGCTGACATTCCCACTCATTATGTTCCCACTTCTTTTGTGAGCGTTAAATGTTGATTTTAGATCCTCAGAGTGGGTGGCTTTGAAATGTAAATCTTAAAGTGAACCAAAGTTATGTTTTTAGCTCTGTATTATCTGTGGTACATATTTACCTACTTTTTATCCAGTTCTCCGTGCCTTTTATCAGGTGTAGCGACTTGCAAAATCACAGAGGTTTGAATGTTTGTAACAGGTAACTCAGATTTATTAACCGTGCACCAGCGAAGCCGTTTAGTCTGACTGAAGCTTGACTAAGCGTTTTATTTTTTTGTTACCATTAACAGTATTGGATTTATAACTTGGAATAATTCAGCAGAAGTGGCAGAGAGAGAAAGGAATGCAGCCTGTATATTTTTTTCAGTATGTCACAGTCTTAATATGTATAAATATGCAGCTCCTTTATTTCCATTACGTAAGATGTGTTCCTTTCTGGGATTACAGTAATATAACCGTCTTATTAAACTAATACCCTGCTGGTTAATTCAGAACAGGAGCTTGGGAAATATACTGCCTTCATGTAACTTAACTTTACGATGCAAATATTTAGATACTAATGAATTAAAGAATTCAGCCTACATTATTTAGATATGCAGACTCACAAGAGTGCCTTTTAAGAGAAATATTTAAAATATGAGTTTGGAAATCTTAGAAGATGGTAAAGTTTTATGGGTGTATAGAATCAAGCTCAAATGTACTTTGGTAAATTATTTTTAAAAGGTACTCGGAGTACTCCTCACCTGCTCAGCTGTCTTGTGAATTGGACATCAGTTTGGCTGCACTGTGTAATTTTAAAAGTAAATAGCTTCAACTTCAGGCATAAATCTCATTGTCTTATCTTCAGTGAGTTGCCCCCAGGCGCCAGGAATCTTTCTTTCCACTACAGGAACCTGGGTCTTCAGCGATTTGAGTATTTTGGGTACTGTAGCTGTAGCTTTTATTCAGTGAAAGTGAGAAACCTTCTCTTCGTTCTTACCTGGCAAACTGTGCTGTGCCTCTGGTTGAATCTTGCCATCGGTCTTGAAACGTGACCCAGTAAGGAAAAGATTTATTAAACTCCCCTTTCCAAAGAGGCAGAGAATCCATGTGAAGGAGAGCTGTCAGGCATCAGCAATCATGAATGCAGTTGCTCAGAGACTACCTAACAAAAAATGGAATATTATTTGTTAAAGCACTTAACTTCTATAATGTGTAAGTGATGTAACACAGGCCAGCTGCATTTTTACTCCTACTTTTTGTAACCCGTTCTTCATTGTCCAGCATGTGCATACCTTGTCATACCCTCATTTCCTGTCTAATCAAGCTCCTTCTCTATGATTTTATCTTCTTCTCAGTAGACATTTTATTGCTTTTTAAATTTTTGTTTTAATTAATTCCAGCTTGTCAGTGTGTGCTTGGTACAGAAATGAACGGAGCATTCTAGATGCTGGTTCCCCAGGGTTTTATAGAATGGAATCACTGCCTCACTGCTCGGGGATATGATGCCTTTGCTTGAACCGGCCTTCGCCGTTGCCATTTTGTGTCCAACATTCACATCAATGGCTCTTTCCAGGAAGTAAAAGATGACTTGATACTCCCTTTTTAGATTTTTCCATCTCATTGAACGGCTGTTTCTGTGGAGATTAGTTTTCCTTATAGCTCCGCTTGCATGTCTCCAAGTTGAATCTAAATTTATTTCCTATCCATATTTCTAAACTCTTTCTGTCCCCTGTTATTTCTCTACCCACACAGACTTTCACACTGCCTCTCAGTTTCAGATTACTGGTGGGCAATGTACTGGTGTGGAAGTAGCACGCTGTCTACTTTCTAACCACCAAACTACGTGTATCAGTTTCTTAAGACACTGCAGGCAGGATTATGCAATGTGGCAAAACTCCTTCTCACATGTAAATTCAGGTGAGCTCTTGGGCTGCTTTGCTGGCTTGATGCTCAGTGCTCTATAAATTCAAGCCCCATTGCTTCCGTCCAGCGTGTTGTTAGATCAAGCTCTTCCTTTTGGGCTGATAACTTTATGTATGTGATATACATGGATTTATAGTAAAAGAGAATAATTTGTTACGTTGTCCCTTCCAGATAAAATCTTATCCTCCTGTTTTGAAAATACACTATGTGTTATTACAGGGGAAGGGGTGAAAATGCTGAAGAAATTGTGACGCTTTCTTTCAAATGGAAAAGAATTCACTGTGATTTTTAAAATTTTTGCATTATAAGTTGAAAAGTTTTTGTGATTAAAAATGCCTTTAATTCTTGTTCTCACTATATTTCTCTATTTAATATCTGAGTAGCAAAGCAACATGTCGATCTGGAAATCAGAAGCTCATTGTGCATGCTTTTTATTTCATTTTATAGTATGAAGAACTGATGGAAGCATTTAAAAACCTCCATAAAGAGTGCGAGCAGCTCAGAACATCTGGTTTGTCTACTGCAGAAATAAGAAGGGTAAAAAAAAATCTGCCAAAATCGCACAACTTTTTTGTTGAGATGTTTTTGTGAACGTCAGTTCTGTCTTTGTTGGTTTTGTGGACTCATTGCGGTGTGTGAGTGGCACAGGTCAGAGCTGGCAGGCGCTGCAGCTGCCTTTTGGGAACTGTTCTCTGTTGGCAAACAGATTAGAAAGTCCTCGCTCGTGCTTAGGACTGAGCTTTCTGGAGCAGATTGGGAATCTGCTGCCAAGACTGTTCAGCATGATTTTCAAATATTAGAACTCCCTTTCCTTTGAATGCAAACTGAGACAAGCCTTCTGCTTTACTGATAGAGGGTGATAATCTCTGAGGATGTTGGGTGAATTAAGAGTTGAAGACAACAAAAATGATGATCCTGTGTGGCTAAGGTGTTAAGTAAAGATATTTGCCCCATTTCAGCAACATATTTAAGCGTGGGTACAGCTTTCCAGTGAGACATGCAGGCAAGTTAAGCAAATGTTGAGATAAGGCCTAAATTTGGAGAATGTATTTCCCTTTCTCTCCTAAGTATCGATCTTTGGAATTCTGCTGTTGTAGGATAGAATTAAAGAAGAAGAAGAATAATCAAATACATGTTTTAGCACTAGAAAGTGTTTCTTTTAACACAGTTTTAATACAGAATTGGTCGCAAACATCACTCATATGCAACTTGATGAAGAATTGTCTGCTGGGAAGTAGGTAATGATTGTGCCATCGAGAACATATGTTAGACTGCATCAGGTGTTGAATTCATGCTGATTTTTGCTTGGTTGTTTCTGTTTGGTTGGGTTTTTTTTAGAGAAATCCACCTGCTTTTGTGTTAAATGTTCACACTAATACTCAAAGATGCAGATGAAGCATGAAGAGAGTGGGAACTGTGGGGGAAGTAAGAGAGAAGAGAGGTTGGAATTCTGGATGTTCTGATCAGAGATTGATAAAATTATAGCTGCTTCGGTGTATTCAGAGTAGAATTCTGACTTTCATGTTAATTTGAAGAGAATTTAGTCCAATCCGTATTATATTGTAAATAAATTAATGTTTCTTTATCTATTTGCTCTGCTTTTTAGGACATCAGTGCAATGGAAGAGGAGAAAGATCCACTCATCAGAAGAGTAGAGCATCTTAAGAAGAGGGTAATAAGAGAAGCGACACTGTTACGTTTCAGTGTCATAATTCTTGGCTTGCAACTCTGATTTTGGAATGCAAACAAGGATTAAGATAAACACACTGTATGTCTAGGAAGGAATCGAGTAACTAATTGACCCACAAGGAATCTCCCTAGGCGTTAGTCCAGAGCTTTTAAGAATCTTGAGTCCGGTACTTTGCTGTCATTTCTGAGTAGTAACATGTATGGAAAGGAAGTGCTAAGTGGGCTTGTGAGACATATGAGCTCTTTAATGTATTTCTCAAGTATCTGACAGTAACATGCACTATTTATCCGCTTGCTGTAGGTGGAGACAGTACAAAATCATCAACAAATGCTTGAAATAGCAAGACAGCTTCGCTTAGAAAAGGAGAGAGAAGAATCTTTGGCTCAACAGAAACAAGAACAAAAAAATCAGGTACTGGCATAAAAGCATATCTATGAAAATAAATAGTTGTTGACATTTGTCTGGGAATCGTGTTTAAAAAAGTACATTGGGAACAACAGTACAGAGTTTCTCCCAGTGCCAGAAAATTAAATCCCATTTAAAATAGAAATATTTATGTGCGTTTTAAAGGAAAAGGCTTGACCCTGCAAGGTTTTAACACCTCATTGAAGGTACTTGGCTGCCTCAGCTGCCACTGACATCATCATTTAGCAGTCCTAGGAAACGTTCCATGACTTACTGTTGTAGCACCCAAGGAGAATTCTTTATATTTGTGGTAGTGAGCAAATGTTTCCTTAGTTTGATTTGTATCTGTGTGCATCTGCACTAAGATTTCAGGGGCTGAATAACACGGCAAGTACCTCAGCTCTTTGCTGGATGGAGGGAATATGTATTTAAGAAAAACGTTGGGATTTTGGTCCCCTAGTTTGACAAAGACTATGTCCTGAGAAGCACTGGCAGCAGCTGACATCTGAATGTAAGGGTGGGGTTTATTCCTGAGCGATGTTGTCAAAACAAGATAGTGTAATAAAATCCAGTGCCATATTGTTATATCAACTCGCCAAATCTGTAGCGTGAACTTCCGCACGCTATTAAAAGGAGAAAAACCCTCCGATTTCTAGTCTTGTGGTCTCTGTCTGGCTGTGGAGTCAATGAGAATCAGTAGGCTCTCAAGCTGTTGGGTCTTTGCTTGGACCTGAGTGGGATCACAAGTAAACGTGATGTCCAGCCAATTCCAGCGCTAAATCACCGAAGTGCTAATCAACTGGGAGCAGTTTGAGAGCACACTGAACTTGCTGCCAACTTGGACAGCGGATTGCTCTGACAGCTCGGCTGCACTGACGAACTGCAGCATAAGGAGAGTTTTCTGCTGCAATCCTGATTCTTGCTGTAGTTTTTGTTGTTGTTCTAATGTTCCAGCCACTCCTATTTTTGGTTGAAATTTGTTTAATGAATTTCTGCCGTAGAGAAAATATCACTTGGAAGTACAAGAATACTTTCTTAATTAACACTGGAGAACAGCAAGTAAACCCAGGCCAAGTGCTGAAGATTTGTTTTGGCGTGTTCCCGTGTGAAACAGATAATCACCAGATGCTTATAGCCATTTTTTATATTTGGGGTTCTTTGTGATACTCTTGTTTTAGATGTTTAAACATGCATTTCAAAGGAATGAGCTTATGTGCGTCCAATTCTCTCTCAAAAGTTGTTCCACGCTGAGCAGAGACTGCAAAGAGCACAGCTCCAGCTGAAAGAGATACAGCATGCAGTAGTGGATTCAAAACCTGAGAGTAAGTAGCCATCTCTAAAGGCCGGGGGTTTACACTTCTCTGTTAGAAACGAAATCAAAACCGGATGGCTGTCGGTGATACGGTAGTGCCAAAAGCATGTAGGGATTTAAGAGGATCTAAAGAAAGAAAGAAGTTGTGTTCTAAAGGCACGTGCTGGAGATCCTGAGGCTGGGTGTGCCTTGCAACAAAAAGCCAAGGGAAGATGGTATCGGTCATATTGGTGAGGTCTGCTTTACAAAAAAAAATCTTAAAACAGTTAAATAGTGAATACTAACCTTAATACTGTGCAAGAAATAAACCGTTGGAACTCCTAAGGGTTGCAAAAAAGCAGAAACCTCCTTGAAAAGACAAACTGCTGTTTTAGTAAGGGTTTCTGTCTTTTGTGCTTGTAATTGGGCATTGGTGAAATACTGCTTCTTAAAAATTTTCTCAGTGAATGAAGAAATCCATTGATCGCTATGTCTTATTCAGCGGAGACTTGTTTTTCTAATTACCTTCTATAAAATATTTGTTTGAAAAGCTTTAAGGCCTGTTTCTTACTGTGGTGCAGCTTTGTGGTGTTTTGTGTGGTACCAAAAATAAAGCTACTTCCTAATGAAGCTTTTGTAATAGATCATGGGTTTTATATATATATATATAAATGTGTGTGTATGTGTGTATATATATATATGTATGTATGTATGTGTGTATATATATATATACACACACACTTTATTATTATTCTAAGTGTATATACCAGATATATCTCTATATTAAATTCTGTACCTTCATATGTGAATATAATTGTTTGCATATGAAAATACTTTGTTTGCATGACGTGACCACAGCTGACTGAGTTCTGTGTTGCTCGATTACATTAAAAATAGCAAGGTTGCTTCTTCTCATTTTCAGTGATATCTCAGTCTGCAAATAATCTCAGCAAAAGAAATTACACTCTATGATCTTGTATGAAAATAGCAGGCAGGAAGGGATTGCAGTTACCAGATAAATCCGTAACGAACTGTCTCCAAAGGCTGCAATTTGTCAGCTTTCAGGTTTCAGAGGATTTAATTGCTTTGAAGGAAATGTGACAAGGATTAACCTGGTAGTTGGACCACAAAACTAGGAGTCGAGTTTAGGGTTCAGCGTTTCAGATGTTATGTGATTTTGGCAAATTGCTTAACCCCTTCCCGTTTGTCTCTTGGTTGTTAATAACGCACCGCAGGACGGGTAGAGGTTTTGTGACCTGTTCGTTCCGGCGCTGGGGTCGATTTGTAGGGAAATACTTGCCTGTGTAACGCAGCGTGAAGGTGTAAGGCTCAGAGCAGTCCTGTTCACAGGGCTTTTCCAGTTGCATCCTAAGTTGCTGTGGTAAAAAAAAAAAAGCCATAGCATGATTTTATTATATGTATAAACTACTTATCGATTTAAACGTAGTAAAGTAAGTCCTTGTCCTCCTCTTCCAAGTGCATTTGATATTCCAGTTGCATCACGTATCTGCTTTGGCAGCTGGTTTGAGTTAGAGGGTCCTTTTCAGTCGCCACCACATTGCCTTTTTATTACTTCGTAATTTTACTTTAATTTTTTTGGTGATGCTCCTCAGCGTCTGAACCATGAATGGAACTAAGAGAGTATCTGAGTGATCTTTACTCAGAGGGGCCAGCGCTGGATTTTAGAGCTGTTCCATTTTTGCAGTAGCTCTCGGAGAGTTTATACAGCAAAGCTGTGTCAACATTTCTATTTCAGTTCCTGGGTTTTTTTTAAGGCTAGTGGAAACTTGATGGGTTCAGTTCACAGAAGCAAAGTGAACATAATAAAAAGCCAGTAAATATGTCATTTAATCATTGAGATGAAAATAAACATAGTTAACTTACCTAATTTCCTTATCTAGAGTCCTGCTTGCAGGGGGAAAAAAAAAGGGTTTAGACGGTCCAAAGAAAAACTTGGAGTCATTACTTAAGAAAACTTCTGTTGAAATTTTGCCCAAACAAAGACTTTGGGACTTAGCTTTGTAATTGCTTTCCCTCACAGTAGTTACAAAGACACTGCCTGTAGTAGCAATTACTGAAAGCCAACTGCGTTTTCTAAATAATTGAAGTGAGGTGACCACAGTGCACTGAATAGGATTCCATTTATTTTAAAAGCTTTGTTGGTCTACAGTTAGCACAATTTATTTTATGTTGAAAATTCCCTTTGGCTGCAGTTTGGAACCTCAGCTGCCTACTCCTATCCTTATAGCTTGTACACTGACAATTCAGCGGCTGGTTGGTAGGTGTGGATTTTCACTGGAAGTTAGATACTTGCCTTTAAATAGTTTTCTTCCATTTTTAAAACTTCAGATGTTTTTACTTCCAAAGCAAGGTGAAATTTGTTGTTAATGAGAAGCTTTTTTTTGTTTGTCTTACGGGTGCATGCTGCTTTGATTACTTCATCTCATAATTAATTTAGGATGAAGCACTTTAAAGAAATGTAAAGGAACTTTCTAAGGAAGGCAGCTAGCACGTATTCATGGGTGTTATTAACACACAGTTAGCATCAGCCTCCTTTTGCTGTGCCAGGAAAAGACAGCTTATGGTTAGCAGGTTTTTAACTCTCAGAAATACAATGTTCAGAGGACTTTGGATTGTCTCGTGAAAAAGAGTTGATTGTTATGAGATGTTTTGTAGACTAGAATCGATCAGGCTGGTTTCCACAGCACAGCCCTTCCCTATTTATTGAGGGGAACTACGGCGAGGCAGTTGCTGCCGGTAGCACTAAGTAACAGGAATTTGCAGTTTCTGGGGGTATTTTGTGGTGTGGTTGTTGTTCTAGATACAAATAGTATTTTTGTTAACACTGACCACTCGTTTGAATAGCCTCCCTCATGCTTTCTCAGCCAGATTGCCCTCTTTTCGCTTTGAATATCTCTGCTGGCACAAACAGAAATTGTTAGTGCCAAGAAGCGAAGCGAATTACTGAAATGCTTGATCTCTGACCATTTTACAGAACGTTATTGTTCCCTTCATTGGCAGAAATAGGAAGGAGTAGATGACTAGCTTGAAAATATTGATTAAAAGAATGTGTTAAGATGATTGTTGTTGATAAACAGTGAAATGTGTCATTTAGATACTTCATTAGGTTAATATGTAGTAATAGAACACTGAGACCTTCAAAGATACTGGTCAAAGAGGAATTGCTTTGTAGAGATGTCTATGTCATTCTGGACACTTGATGAAAAGAAGAAGTTTAGGATGCTATTATTTAAATATTCCATTGGAATGGAAACATTGACGTTTTTCTTTTCCACAGAACTCTCTTCCCCTAAAATTCCAAGTTTAAATGATCTCCACCCTCACCACAGACCACATTACAATTAAAGTTATAGATGTATTTGGTAGAGGAGAATGGCTTAGGTGGAACTTCATTCCCGTTTAGATGATTTTATTTATTATACATGATTTTATTTGCTATAAAGTCGCTGGCAATTGCTGCAAGGTCAGAGGTAAAGCACTTTTAAGCTAACTCAGTATCTTTGATGTGAATACAAGTCTGGTTGGTAAGATTAACAGTGTCACTATGGTTGACTTTAAGACCACGGTCTCTTAACTTGCACCTCATTTTGAAGAATAAACAAGGCAGCAAAAATGCAACATGACCTCTGTTAAAAGGATTAAAAGGAGATTGTTGAAGGTTTTAGAAAGAAAATTAATCAAGAAGTCATTGCTGAGTAGATGTTTCTAATGAGGACATTCAGAAATCCGTGTTTGGCTCTTTTTTGTTTAGTATTTACATCAGATACCTGGTGGAAAATAGCAATGATCACTGGTAACATTGTCAGGTGAAATAAAAATGGGGGAAGTGACTGAATAATGAGCAGAGCAGAGTGACCCTAATCACTTCGGAAGCCAAGCCCATGCCAACAGTATGTATTTTGAGGAACAGCCAAATGCCACAGTCTTCCTTGGGGAATAATGTATGTGCAATGTAGTTACAGCATGTGGGACTCTGCCCTAAGAGGTGCCTCTAAACAGGTCGTGTGGGTCGTGGTATGAAAATTGTAGAACTGGAGCTCCCAATGTCAGAGATTTGGTGCTATCCACGGATCTATTTGTGGAAGAAAATGAAATAGGAGAGTTATTACTTCTCTTAAGCTCTGATATGTCCATCACTGCAACACTGTGTCCACAGACCAGAATTCAAGAAGGATGTTGAAAAGCCAGAGAGATTTCACCAATAATAATTATAAACATGGAAACCATAATGTACAATGGCAAATTCAGAAAGCTTTTCAGTTCTTCAAGGAGATACTGAAAGGATGGTTTGGCCATCATCTGTCAGTGTTTGCACGTCCCAGTCCTTTGTTTGATACAGGGAAGTTAGAAGTGATGTCACTAGAAGCTGCGGAGGGAATAATTTCAGTTCTCTCTTTCTGAGAATGATTGCAGGAAGGGAAGAGAAGGCTTTGACATACGTGAATGCCATGTGGAAGTCTTCTAGACCGGCCTTTGTCATGGTTTTCCTATGCGATATTAAACAAAGTGTGGGCAGATAGTCTATAAAACGAGTGCTCCTCCTTTTTTTTCCCCTTTTTAAAAAAATCAGTTATTGTTGCAAATTTTGGTATAAGATACACAACTGGTAGCCTGTGGAGGGAAAAGAAGTAGGAATCTGAGCTCAGAGTGAATCAAGGTTTAGATCCATGAGCAGAATTATGCAGGGAAACCTGCCTCTTTCCTACATGACTGAGCAAGCACTAAGAAACTCTCCCATCCCTCTCTTTGTAATAATCATAATAAAAGAATTTGAATGGAAAACATGAGGAGCTGCTCTTAATAGCTCTGTACATGTAAATACACGGTTGGCAGAACCTTGTTAAAATAACCTTAGGGCACAGAGCCAGACTTTCTGTGCAGCTTACGTATGTAGATTTTGTAACCATAAGTCAATGTTAAAACATTAAAAACAGAATTGATATGTGTAATGGAAAGACGTGAGGTATGCTTGCTTTTCTTTCGTCTAGCCTGGGAATTTGAGAAAAGAATGTTTTTCACTGAAAAGAAAAATCAAACAACAGCTGCCCTATGTTTTAGTTTTTAAGGTTCTATTAAGCAGTAGAAATAGCTCTTAGGTAGTCACTTCTCCATATGTTGAATTGTGTAAGAGGAAAAATTTATCCAAAGTATTTAGGAAAGAAACTACATTAGTCAGGGGGCATGCTGACATCATCACGTCTTTCCCCATCAAGGTGTCAAGTTTTAACTCGCTTCATTGCTCGTTGTGCCATCAAGTGTAAGCATGATGCAGAAGCAGTCAGTGGTTAAAAGAAGCTGGTAGTAGCTCTGAGGTTATCTGAGAAATAAATCTTGATAGGGATCAAGGTTATACCCTGTGGAGTCAATAGATTCCTGCCCTTATGAAAGCAGTTGTTTAGGTGTGATTATTTCCTGGGATGAGTGTCATATCAACAAGTAGTTATTTAGGCATCTACGTTTTTATAAGAGAACAGGGGTAGTACAAGAAATAAAGGATAGGCTATATATGCAGATTATTTTTTTTTTTTTTGCTACTAAGAAGAAAACAAGAAATTATTTTGATTAGATTAAAATATAAATATTTAATATCAGAATAATTGAATTGATAATCACTTTGATTTCCACACCAAAGATCTTGGTTATAAATAACAAACTGGGAGCTGTGTTCCTAGCCGGTTCGGAGGTGATAATTCAGCTCACAGTGTACGTGGGAAGCTTCGCTGCGTCTGCAGAGGTGGTGGATCTCTAGTGAGGCATTAAAATGTGGTCCCTCCTGCCCAGCTCTGCTGTGGGCTGAGGAAGACTGGAATCGAGTTCTGGAAGAAAGAAGTGGGAAGCCCAAGTGTGTCCCCCAGGGCATAGCTGTAGTGCCAGGTACATCACGGCTCTGTAGAGTAACTCCGCTTACCGTTGTGAAACCTCTGTTGATGCTGTTTGCTTTGCAGAAGATAAATGGGCCTTTCCACCAAGGGGAGAAGACTGTGCGGTAGTGTTGCTTTGCATAAACACAGAAATCAACAACCTAAACTGCTGGAAAAGAGGAATTCCCACTCATTTTTAGTTTGTGTTGGCTTGACTTGGCTCGCAACACTGCCTTCCCCAGGGTCTGTCTTCTGCCCTCTGGTTCTTGAGGCTTTCTCAAGAATTAATGGCTTATTTCCTCTCTGGCAGCTAAACCAAATCGCTTTTCTTTCAGCCTGAGCTGGGAGCAGAGGGTGAGGAGGATCTACCAGTACGGTGTTCCTCGAGGTCAATAGCAGCAGAATAACGGGGGCCCCTTTTCCCAGGCTTGTATTTCGCTCTGTTCTGACCTTCTCCTTTTGTCCGTCAGTGATATGGTCAGCAGGCTTTTTAGCCTGAGAACCAAGCTCTCTGCTTTCACCTACATCCTTTCCCATCTCTGTTTCAGCAACACCAGCTGTACTCTTGTATCTTTGTACCCAGGCTTTTCTCTGCCTGTGCAGTATATGGAGAGACAGAGATCATGAATTTCTTGTTTTTCATGGCAACTGCATGTTCTCCCAAATATGGAGAGATGCCCCCTTCCCCCCAGAAAAATCCCTCAACTTGAGCGCTCAAGTAGTTTAAAAAAATTCCTAGGATACTTACCTTTTAGGCATCTAGATCATGAAAAATATTCTGAAGTACCTGTTCCCACTCTTCTCTGACATTATTAACTTCCAAATCTCGTTGTAGCCCTTGGCACAGGTATCTCGGAGGAGTAATGGCACTAAACTGCCTGTTGTCAGTGGAACACTCTGTAATGTAATTTAAATAGATGGTTATTTTATTCTGTCGCGTTTTTCGAGCTGTGTATTGTTTTTATCTGTACGTACCTTGTTTATTTATAAATTATCTGTAAAGGAGGCTGAATTACTCTGCCTTGCAAGAGCCAAGTCATTGTAGGGATGGTAACACGCAGTGTGCAGCAGGCTTGAGTGGAGCAAAACTTATAAATGGGGTTGCTTTTCTCAAGTGATTTTTTTAACGTTACCCAGCAATTCCTGCTTGTTTTTTCTCTTTTATTATCATTTTCAGAATTCTCAGTCTGTATACTGTCCTGAGATTAAATGCTTGTTCTTAAAAGAGAAAATAGTGTGCTATTTACAGGGAGGCAATTTATAAGTGTTCCAGCAATGTAAAAGACCCTTAAAGGAGGCATACCTTAAATTCTGCTCATTTTCAAGCCTCTTTAGATGCCAGATTAAAATAAAGTTTTATTTTAAGAGAGAATTTCCAAGGATATAAGAAATCTATATATGAGCTGGCCAAATTAAGGTCTTTGTACAGATAAAGGATTCACAGAGACATGACTTCTGTCTGTAGATGAAGTCATTCACACAAAACAATGACTTAAGCAACCAGTGAGTAGGACCAGCTTCAGGATGCTTTGCTGCCCCTCACCTTGCGTGCACATAAGCAACCAAAGCCTAGTTCTTAACTTCACATTTTCAGAAGAATGTCATTCCTGACACAAAAAAAGGAACATAGGATCCCATATGTTGATGTGTGTAAGACACACACAGCGTTAATGGCTTTTTGTATCAGTGCTGCTGGTTGAAGTTTGCATCTGATTCAGCTAGAGTTTCGTACGAGGAGGGTTTTACTTGTTTATCGATGAAAAGAATCTGTCAAGGAGTTAATGGTTGTATACTAGAGATACAGATGGAGAATAATACATATTATATTGTTCAACATCCAGATTAAAAATCTAAATAAACTCCCTGTTTCTCTGAGCATTGAAAAGAAGCCTCAAATGTTATGTTGTTGTTATTGTAATCTGCTGCTAAATAATATGTGGGTGAAATCAAACTTAATTATCCGCTACATTACCTTTATAGACACACACTGATTTAATTTGCTTTTAAGGTTTAATGAAGAAACTAGAAGAGGAGATAAATTTCAATTCCTACCTGGTGACTGAAAAAGTACCTAGAGAGCTTGAAAGTAAGAAGAATTCAGCGTATTTTTTACAAAAGGTGGCTGCAGAGCCAGCTATGAGTCAGTCTGATCTCAATGTACTGGAAGTCAAGGTAAGCTGACCAAGGTCACACTTAATTTGTGTTCCGTAGCCCAGTCTAAGGTTCCTGTACACTGTAGTTTTCTTATCTCAACTGTATATCCTTGAGAAAATGTCTCGTTCCCTAAGGAACATCCCTTCAGTTGTAAACCAGAAGATGCGTTAATCACTAACTGCAAACTCTCAGGGAAGTTTAAAAAAACCTCACAAACCAAACAAAAAACCTAAGAACCAAACCCAACCCTACCCTTAAATGCTACTTAGAAAGAGGCGTTAGCAATTTGCTGTGTTCATACCGACGTACAGAGAGTGTTTGTGGAGCGATGAACAACGTTCTCTGGGTGATGTATCTTCACAATATTCTGTCTTGGTCAACGTGCAGTGGCTCAGAGCTCCTTAGTGTTTGGAATAAGCCTTCATTGTTTGTTTTAGTTGCTAAGACCAGAGGAAATAGGGGGATCAAATACTTGATTTACCTTCCCAGCTATTTTTTTAGAAGTTAACAGCAAACAATGTTAGAACGAGCGACAATCCTGACTTGTAGTATGTATCCAAAAGGTGCAGAGGGCTTTGTTGCCACAGAACTCCATTTATATGTTTCACTCAGTGCAGTTTTTATATTCGCTTAGTCCTAAATGAAAGATGGCATATGTAACATTGTGTTCTAGAAGAATTTAGAGGAATGCTAATTATTAGTATTTCTATTGATGATGATGAAGATTCACAACACCATTAGCTAGGGTCAGAAGACTCATCAAGTGTACTGCTTGGTGCCCTGTCTTCTCCTTCTCTGACCGGTTGGTTTTTAATATTCACAGGATCTCCAGCTCAGGCTTTGCTGTGAAAGCTGGATAAGGAGGAACAGGGTATTTGTAATAGATCAGAGCATGATTTCCCTGTGGGCGTGAGAGCTGCTGTCCACCACTCTTCACTCTCCTGGGGCCTTGAAGCACAGAGATGTTGAGCAGCTCCATCAATGTCACAGGAGCCTGTGCATTCACACACAGCCCGTGCCAAAGTAGTGTAATCAAGAAATGCCCACAGGTTTTTTGGATCAGACAAGAATCAGCAGCCAAGCGTCATCAGGAAGGTGTTCTATTTTAAGGTTAAAACTACTTTTTACAGAAGTAGAATCACTGACAGCCTAGCACCATTTTGGATTCCAGTTGTTACACCTCTAAGCGTGACAGCATTATTAAATGGTAGATTAGGTCTGAAATAATAAACTAGTGCTGTGATTCAGCCTCTGCTTTCCTAGCTTATTTCTTCTAATCCAGACGGTATTTGTGGTGGCAGTTCTTTCCCTCAGGCACAGCTGAAGCCCTGTTTGGCACCTTCCTTTCACAAGAGTATTGTTGGGGTTTTGGTAATATTTTCAAAAGCTTCAAGTTGGGTTTTTTCCCTCTTTCTCCATGATGTAACCTTTGAATTTGTTACATTTTGGAAGTATGTTCTTCTTAATAGATAGTAAAAACCTGTCATATGCTTGGATGTTATCACAGCATGGCCTTAGACAGATTTATTTTTTTTTAAAATCAGCCTTCTATTGTCTCAATGTCGTAAAACGGAGCAGAATTGCACTAAGCATGTGACTATAATGCATTTTCTAATATGTAAACCAGGAATTTATTTACGGAAGCGAATTCTTTTGCCATCTTCCAATTCAGGCCTGTTCTACAATTAATAGCTTTTGTAAAGGAATAGCATTTACAGGAGATTTTAATTTTTTTTTCCGGGTATTTTCAGTCCTTGCTTTGAAATACTGAGCTTCCAAAGTACCCGGGTGTTGCTCATAGCAGCGTTAGGGTAACGCCCAGCGCTGCACCTGCATTAACGCTTCGACTTCATTGCATTTCAGCTCCCATTTTACACCGCTTGCTTATCAGCACTCATCTAGTTAGCAGAGAATTGAAGGAAGGTTGCTAGGGCTGTGGTTTCCATGGCTGATGAGAGTCCCAGGGTAGCACTGGAAGAGCTGGAATCAGTGCGGGGCTGTAGCTGTTGATGAGTTTTCAGATGCTCTGGAGCTTCAGCTAGGATGGAGATCAGCTGGAGACTGTGGACAAGCAGGTGACTTTTGCAGCAGTAGAAAGAAGGTCCCGTAGAGCTGGAATAGGATCATCTGTGAGTCTTCAAAGTATGGGTGAAATCTGATATAACTTAGTCTTTATTTGCTGCCCTTTAAACTTCTGATAAACAGTTGAGTGAAAAGGAATTTTAGTGAATATTGATAAAATGACATTTTTCACATAGTATGTGACAACACCGGGTTTCTTTTCTGTCTGTACCAATTCAGATGCATTTTCTCTTCACGTATACCAGTTTACTTCATCTTCAGGGCCAACGTCCTGCTTCTGCCTTATCATAATGGCACAGAACTGGAAATGCAAAATCTCTTCCTGGCCAGTACTTAATGACTCATTGAATTTTGGGGGCTTGTTTCTCTGTTTTAAAAATGGAACCAGCGGGACTGTAAATCTGGTTTGCAAAGCATTTAATTCGTGGAGAAGACAAAGACATAAAGCTTCATTTCCTTGGTTTTCTACTCTGTCTTGCAGATAAATGAAGTAAATGCACAAATGAATCAGCTTATTGAGAAAAGAATGATGAGGTATGAGCCAATTGATAGTAAATTCTCCATATATCGCCAGCAGGTAAGAAGGAACAAAACCTCTTTGAAGCAGAAGCAGGAGAGCAATTTCAGTCACTGGTTGTTTGACATGCTGATGTTTTTCTTTGATTTATTTAGCAAAAGTCAGTAGAAACACATAATAATGGAGGGCAAAAAGAAAATAAATAGTTGTCGAACATACAGATGTTTAGGGCTGAGTCAAACAATGGCTTTCAGTCACGTTTGTGTTGCCTGCTGTCCTTAAGCTGCTCGGTGCTGCCCTTCGGGTGCATCCCAGTAATTCTGGAAGGATCGTTTTGGAGGAGCTGTTTTGGTAAAGCTCCAGCTGTGGACAGATTCTTGAAGGTGCCACGTGGGCTGGATGCTGCAGTCGGACCTGGATGCAAGGCTTGCTCTCCGCTACATCCCTCGCTTGTGTTTGACCATGTGCTAGTTTTCCCATGACGTCGATTAGGAAGGTGTTCTTTGATATTATTTTTTTTCATCCTGAGGCTATAAAATTGTCTTTCTATAAAATAGACTCTCTGGTCTAGTCTTAGTAAATTCACAAGTTATAAAAAGGATTTAAGAACTCTGAGATTTTCAGAGCTCGTGCAGAAACGTAAGTGATTTCTTTTCCGGGCAACCTGTGCCGCTGCTAATTTTAATGAGGATTTTCAGGGTGGCGGCTTAAAAAATGAAAAGGCTTAAGTACAATGTTTCAGTGGGAGGCAAAAGATTGTGATAAAATGTAGACTGCAGTTTGATCACATATGCAATATGAAACACCCCATTTTGGTTTGTAAGAGATGCTCTTCCCGAAAGAAAAACCTGCTACGTAATGTGCTGGTACCAAAGCCCAGCTGGCTTCTGATCTGATTCTGTTCCATGGAGGAGCCACTCCAGGAGTTCAGGTTGCTGCTGTGAGCTGAAAGCACGTGGTGGTCTTTGCTTTGTTCTGCAAGGGACAAAAAGAATCATATATTCACCAAAGAATCCTATATTGCACCATGATTTCTCACTGCAGATATCTCATAAGGCAAAGAGCTGAGATACGACCCCAACAGAATTCTCTGATATTTTTAGAAATAAAGTTGGTCCTTTGAACCTAGTGTGAGAAAGTCAGTGTGTAGTTTGCTGCATTTTTTCCAAAGTTTTCCCTTTCATATGAAGAAACCAACCATGCCTCCAATTCATGCGCATGCATCTAAATTAACGTCTTGTGTTATTTTAAAGTATTTTTAAATAGCTTACTTTAGCAGGATCAAAATGCTTTTTTTTTTTCCTGAACGATTGTATACTGATATTCCCAAATTTCTTAGCTTCTGATCAAACATTAGGTACTATTAAATATTCTGTCTTGTATAAAGCATTCTTTTAAAAAATCCTTTATCTTTTAGACTCAAAAAAAAAAATCATTAATCTACACTATTTCTGTACTGTATTGCTTTATTCATCGTCTTCTTGCTATTTGCCAAGATTTAATGGCTCGGTTCTGCTGTTAGTATAACATATTTCTGTAGGTTGGAGTAGGTTGGAGTTATAAAAATCTGTATTATGGCATTTGTGAAATCTTGGATAACTTTCCAGTTGAGCCATGCTGGTGTATCTTACATGTGCACAAGAAGGGGCTAAGTAGAACTGGAGCAGCTAAAATGCCTGCCTTTTTCTTCAATGAAAATGAAAAAACGAGGTGAAGAAATGCAAATCTAAAATGTAAACTAGATCAACGTGGATCTGGGAGGAAATCTCGGCCGTACTGGAGACAGTCGGGAGTCTGCAGTCGGCGTCGGTGCAGTTGTGGCTCAACCCCCCGTGTGCGAGACGTAATCGATGCTTCTTTCTTTACAGTGAGACGTGATCGCATTTCGTAATGAAAGTCACTTTCTGACAGTTAAAATGTGGGTTCAGGGGGGCCTGGAATTTACTGCATTGCATTTTACTAATGGTTAAACACGGCAAGTTGTACTTTACCTGTCCACGTGCATTTTTAATGATCATGCAGGCATCTATAATGTCCCGGAAGAAGGAAGCCAAGGCAGAAGAACTTCAGGCTGCTAAGGAAGAGATGTCCAGCGCTGAAAGGCAGATGCTGCAGAAGACCAGTCAGGCCCATGAGTTAGAAGGCGCTGACGTTCTGAAAGGGGATGAGGTACGTGGTGTATCAGTGGATGGAAGGAAGAGGAAATTTGTAAGAGATGGTTCAATTTTTTGTTAACTCGCAATTTCTTTTTGACTTTACATTGCAGTAACTGCTTCTATGGTATCTGATCCATTTTGATAGTGTGTTACCAAACTGCATGGCCTCGGCATTGCAACAGATTGGCCTCTGGTTTTTTAATGCACATTTCTTTTGTCATCAGATTCCAAAATTAACATATTTGAAGGCGTTTTTTTTCTTAATGTGCAGGTAGCACAATGCTGTCCAGTGCTTTCAAATGCTTTCCAATTTCTATACTGCAGCACTGCTTGATTTATAGCTATTTTCAAATTATTTATTTCAATTATTCACGTTGTACCTAACAGATTGAAAGGAATATGAGGACTTAGTGTTGGGCTGTCTTGACATTCCCAACTCGGAGTCAAAATAATGTCAATGTCTTCACGATGGTGTGATGGTAAATAACTGTAACAGTCAACAAGACTACTGTAGGGATTAGGAGTTCAAGTGGTAAGTCACATAGATGAATTTTATTATGAGGTGTATAATATAAATCCGTGTTACTATCCATTCTCTAGGTGATATATGATCATGAAGCGTAATACCAGCAGTTATCAGAAACGCAGTTAGTCCTGTTGTATTTATTACCCACAAAAGTTTTTACTTAAAAAACAATTTTCCCAGGCCCTCCTCAAGTTCAGCTGTGGTATATACTTTGGCTAGCACAGTCAGCGTAGCTCAGGCGAAGTTCTCTTTGAAGGTCTACTTATCCAAGCAGCTTTGCAAAGAATAAGGCTGCTGCAGCTGGGTGGTGGTTTGTCAGCAAAATTAATTGACTTTTCTTAGGACAATAATTTTTCTCACCTTTGAAAAAGCCTGCTAAGTGGACTTACAGAATCACTAGAGTGAAGTGTTTTAGCTGCATCATTCTCTGACTTAATATATCTCTTAATTCTGTCCATGTTGTGTTAATTTGCACTGCCATCATTTACCAAGAGTAACGCTCTTCACTTTCGTTTGTTTCTCTGCTGTTTTCATGTACTACTCAGTACGGGGAACGCCCTTTGTAGAAGGAACTCCCTTCCTGATCCCATAGGACATGCCTGCTCCACGAAAACGGTTTTCTTTTAAGGGAGTTTTTAAAGAATCACATATGGAAATGCGTCTGTGGACACTCGTACGGAAAGGCTTCCTGTGTAGCGTGGAATCCACGCGTACTGCACTGGTGCCTTCTTGCCTTTCTCTCCTTCCATAAATCAAGTTGAAAACTACCGGTGGAAGCAAAGGCACAGAGACTTTGAGTAATTAAGAAGTTGATTTCTCTTGCCAGAACATCCTATACACATTCCATAGGTGTTTCAGAGGTAGCAATAGTAAGAAGACCACTGCAGTAGATTTCTTTCCACTGCAAGGTTTTCAACCCCAGTGGGCACAGTGCTGAAGTCTTTGACAACTTTTTAAGTGAAACTAAAAACAGAAAGCAGACAATCTGTGTTTCATGACATGTGATGGGAAAGAAGTGTTTAATTAATCATCAAGAATGCATTACCAAGACAGCAACATATGTTTTACATTATCTATGAAGTGCTGTAAGGTAGAAAATAATTCATGTTGTGCCTGTTCTTGATGGGGACAACATACTCTGACCATAGTAATTCAAGGAGAGCAGAGGAGGAGGGAAACATGGTTACAGAAACTCGTAAAGAGGCTTAATAGTGAAAAAGTCAAGTTAATTGACACAAGGAAGAGGCTCAAGAGAGCAAAAAGACAAGACCTGTTTTGAACATGACCTGCATTCCTTTTGTTCAGGTGTGTTCTGCTTTTAACTCCCTACATCTTTTCAAGTCTGAGGAGTGAAGGAGTGAAGAATAAATGACTGAGCACTTTGGACAAAGCCATCACCTTACAGTATTTGTCTTCCTAAGAAGCCTTTCCTGGTTTGTCAAATACTTTCTGTACCCTGGCCCAAGGAAGCCTGTGCTATACAATCCGTGTCCTGTTCTTGTGTATTACTTTGTTAGGTGAGCTGTAGTGGTACTCGTGAGCTCCAGTGTAAAGCAGCAGAAAGAGTATTTCCTATGGCTAAAAACTAGGAAAGGATTTGAATTCTTGATGATTTTGATGGCTTCTTTTTTCAAAGGTCATAGATTCCTCATCTGGAAAATGGAGCTAGTGGTACGCGATTAGTTTGTGAATGCCTGCTGCCAAAAATGCTGCACAGAACCTTGTACTAGAGTCTTTGGATCTCCTCCAAATACATTGCAGAGGCACGTTACAGAACCAGCCTTGCTTCAGAGGCCAGGTTGGGAGAAGCCAGGACTGATGGATGAGACAAGTAAGCTGGCAGGGGAGAGGTGATGAAGCAAAAGTGAACAGGTTATCTCTCATCAGTAGAAGTCCCGGTTTATCGGTCACCAGACAACCTTTTGCTATAGATTTGTATCTGGTACTTGATGCTTTTAAACTTGGATTTTCTGATTTGATGCTCTGTTACTCCAGCTTCGAGCCAATACCGAAGGAAATCTTGATTAATGTAGTAGTGGTGAGTCACTGCTGCAATCCGGGTGTTCGGTGGGGACAGGAGGAGGTGGCACATCCAAGTTGGCACTCTCGGACATCCGAGGGCTTCCTCGTGCTTTCTTGTTCCAGTCAGACACGTTTTACATTTAGTTCCTTCACTTTCAAAATGGAAGAAAAAGGGGCTTTAACAAATAGCTTTGTGGTCTGAAGTTTAAAACAGGCTTTTAAATCCTGCCATATTTAACTTGTCTAAGTGTTACAGTTAAATCCAAGAATTATTTTTGTCCTATAACCAGTATTTATCATCTTTTCTTTGTCTCGCTTTGCTGTATCCTCTTACATCATGGTGCTCACAAGACTTGGCAATCGAAGAACCGGTGCCCTTCTAGCTTCTGCTCCCTTACCAGTATTTGGATCTCCACTTGAGGTCTTCTTAGCACTTCATTCACCAAAAGGTCAATCCTGGCTTATGTTTTTAGGTGCTAGCGTTTCGCTTTCTTCTCTAATCATAAAAAGGAATGTTAGGGCATTCCAGTTGGTTGGAGGGGTTGTCCAGCTAGATACAACGTAGAAGAAACAGCAGGGGATAAACAATCCGTTTACCTCAAGCGGAAAAAGGTAGGAATGAATTGTCTGCTTTGGCGATTATGAAATCTTTTACAGTGCTTCAAACAAAGTACGATGAGCATGGGGCGAAGCTGGCAGGCTCCTCGCTGCAGCTGTCAGATCCTGAAAATCAGGGAATCAGATGTTGACACTCAGAAGGCTAGATGGTTCAATTACAAGTGATCCTGGGTAAAGCTGGGATATTTTTAGCTCTTTACACAACGCATTGTACTTTTCAGAGTTCAGCACAGAGCCCCAAGAACCTCGACTTTCCCAAGGTATCAGAATAGAACAGGATCGTGGCTGTGCTTAGCTGCAGCAGCTGGAATAAATATGGTTTTGGGAACGTGACATAGAAAGTCCTCTCTGTTTGTTAACAGATACGTGAGGTTTGCATATTCACTTACATAAGGAATTTAATTTATTTCATCCAGGCCTACCTGCCCCCTGCTAAAACGATATAAAGATGTTTCCATTTGCAAACAGAGAAAACAGTTCGTTTTGGACCACAGATCTTGTCACTTTTCCTCCAAAACTGTCAGGTCCATCCGAATCCACCAGAAACAGTTCTCTGGCTCTGAAGCAGGGGGGTGGATTTTTAAGAGAGTAGCTGGACAGGAGCTCACAACTCGAACATTAAATGGTTCAAGGCAGGACCCAGGGGATATTTTCCTCTCTGTTTGCGATCTTTCTCTTAACGTTTCCCTAAGGCTCCAGGTACAGTTATGTTCCTGTCTGCCACCAGCTCCTTACACATGACAAGAGGAGAGTACTGGTAGTCATGTTGTGAGAACAAAAGTGGCAAATCTGCAGGATTCTTAGAGAAGGCAGAAGGTTTTTGCTGTAAGGAGTTAACCAGCATTTAAGCCAAATGTAGGCAGTGATTCAGACAGATCTGAACTGAATCAAATGCTCTTGCAGCACCCACTGCCATGAATAAATCATCAGTTTTATTGGTCTGTGCATTTTCAGTGATAACTGAAAGTGGTTTTTCATTATAAATATTCTGATTGATCCAAAGGATTAGTAATGGCTACTTTAGTCGTTCTTCCTGACCAGAAGCAAGAGGTCCTAGAAGAGATATCCTCGTAATGCTAATGAGGAGTCCTCCCAATGGCTCTGTCAATGAGCAGGCTGTAGGATGCTCCCATTTTAAGAGATCAAGGGAATGCTGCTCGTATCTGTTAGGAGTTCATCCTTCTGCCTGTGAGATATTAACTATAGCCACCCGTGGCTGTACGAGCTGCCGTTTAGAGCCTCTTTGGAAAAATTACTGCGAATCTGTCATGATCAGGAACTTTTCCTAACTGAATTTTGATACTCTGGACAGTCTGTATCCTCTTAATTGGTCTAATTAAGAATTCATTAAAAATGAAAACATCTGTTTCTCAAATATTAATAAAAATAGAGGTAGTCAGCTAAGATTTTCTGCAGTTATGGCGCTTATGCAAATGATTTGATTAACAAAACTGTTTAGGTTGTGCGTTTCTGAAAGAACTTTTTTCCAATTCATACTTTTTCTGTAGTACTTCCCTCTGAAGACTACTTTGATTACTGTAACACAATCAGATAGAGTAACCAGAAAATACTATTTTTTAAAATTTGACTCGAAAGCAAGGGGTGAATCTGGGATGTGCTCTTTTCTGAAACCAAGTTCATCCTTTTTCTCCTTTAATGACGAGCTTGGAGTAAGAACCTTGTGAAAACTTCACGTGGAGCAAGTGTTAGTTTTAAGGAGACAAAATGATGGGGTTATAACGACAGCATAGACTAAGCATGAGAGGAGCTGGGCGTTGATCCCAGTTCAGCAAAGCACTGAGGTGTGCGGGCAACAAGCTTGTGTTCTTTCCTGGAGGGGGTAACCCGCCAGGCTCCGCACGCTCCTGGAGAAGCCATTTTAGCAGCTGTGATTTCATCTTCTTGTATTTAGAATTGTTGTAATACTGAATTACTTCACAAAAGGGCGGTGAGACTTGACATGGTGATAGCAATCTCTTTCAGATGGTAGTAAGTGGAGAAGAATGAAGTACTGGCGTTGCTGGATTCTCTCAGTAAAAATGGGACATAACTCAGGAAATCTGCCCAGAGGTGCTGGATACTTGCACGCTGCAGGATGTTACATGAGGGATGGAAGTCCTGTTTTCATTCACTCTATTTCATAATGTAGATTCCACGCTTGTTACGTTACAGTCGCCCATAAAAATAGCCAAGTGAAAAAGCATGACCTTTCTTTGCTTTCCTTTGGATAGTTTCTGTATCTCAGGGGGCTCCGACTCAGCGAGGAAACACGGGTCTCCAGCCTTGTTTACTTGAACTGCTAACTCAGTGCCAGCGTTTGGTTCTTGTCCAGTCATTTAATCTTTGAAGCTTAAATAACTATTTGCGTTAAGTTGCTTGAGAAAGCAAAGCTTACTGGTGGACATAGCCTGGAATGGTACATCACTGCAGGCACTGACAGGTCCCTGGGAATTCTGTAGGTTTCTACACGGGGAGCAGTTGACCTGGTCTATGGGAAAATGCTGCTGCTCAGAACCGGATTCCTTTGGGTTAGTTAATTTTAAAGTCGTACAGCAAGGCAGTGTTATTCTTTTGTGAACTATTCAAATTATTGAGACCTTTTCCCGCAGTAAAATGCGATCAAGGGTTGGTTTTTCATGTACGTATAGATGGGAGCTTGAGCTGTAGAGAGCTTCACAAGTAATGCTCGCACAACCGAAAGCACTGCTATTCTACAAGGAGCTTATTTTTAATTTTTGGAAACCTATGGAATGATTCCCAGCTTTTAGGCTGGAGAAACCTAATTTTGCCATAAGATCCTTACAAGCCGCTGGTTTAAGCGGAGTCAAATCTAATAACTCCAGCTCTGAATTTGGCCCTGGATCTAAAGAAGCTTTCAGTTAGTGAGGTTTTGAGGGGCTAACCTCTGCTGCAGTTGGAGTAGGTGAAGTCTTTTGAAAATATTCTGCCCAACTATCGATTGATATTTCTGCAGATATTACAATTTTCCTACCGTTGTTTACCTCTTGTTTTACCTTGTTTGCTGCAATGAAAGCTGTGTGAAAGGTTAAGTTTGCTTTTAGAAAGCTGCTACTTCTGCGATGGAAGATAGACATCCATCACCCACGATGAAGAGTTTTCACGTGTCAACGTGAGCAACCCGGAGTTCGTGCAGGGTGAACTTTTTATTATATAGTCCTAACTTAATCAGCTCATAATAGAACTTTGGAATCAGTTCTTTAATCAACAAGATCCTTTGACTTCCACTGTAGAATACGTTATGCTTGGAATATTGAATATGCAAATACTCTACCTCCCACTCGAGCTATTTTCAAGACCTTAAAAGTAGCTCTCGAAGTGAGGAGAAGAAGAGTTTGCTTTTCCTCCTGTGATAACCTGACAGAAAGCATTCCGATTTGATAGCGTATGTGGTCACATATTAAGTGTAATCCTTTACATCATTCTTTACTATATTCCTCTGGTCAAATGAAATATCTCAGGAGCTACCCGGTCAGGACAGAGGAGTGTGCTTCCCTTCACTCTTCCTCAGTTTGGGAGATGGTATTTATGCATTTATATAATCTCTTGGAAATGCCAGAGAACTCGGGATTGTCTCGGCAATTTTTTTTAAAGTCTTTTGTATTAACTAAGAGGATATACTTGAATTTGCTAGGAAAAAGAGTGAATTTGGTAATACTATAGGAAGAGTGCCAATAATAGAACACAGGCAGTGTGGCAGTAGCAGAGCTGCCTCGGCTGTGCAGCGCTCCGGCTTAGGTGACCTTGTCTCTCCTTGTCCTAGGTAGCGCGCAATGTGAAAGGGTGTTCCAGAGCCACACAGAGGCTGCATAGAGCACATGGAGTAATTTGTGGGTTTGTTCTTTCACCAAAAACGTTTATAGCTTTTGGCTTTAAAAATAGTTCTGGAGCATAGCAAGAGAGAAGCAGCTTTGGCCTAGATATTGCACAGGATGGCAGATGAACAGGGTTGATTTCATTTTGGGCGTTTTGCCCAGGACACTTTTTATAGAACGTACAGTTACTCTGGGGGTTCTTAGGCTGTGGTCACACTGGGTTTTTGGATTTATTCTTTAGAAGGGAGGGGCATCATTTTGCAAAAAGAAAAATTAATGTAAATTTCAACATCTAAGTTCTTCTATGTTTGAGGTTTTGACTTGTACCAGTGGTAGAGGGACTCCTGTCTTCTTTGGGCTGCCTGTTTCAGGCTCGCTCTGCACATCATCAGGGAACGTTCTCGAGCATGTTCTCACATCATTTACTCTAATAAATTTTATTTGCTTTCCATCTCTGGATCTGAGTACATTTTTGAGCTGTGACTGGCAGTTGCCTCGTAGCTCTCACATAAAATATAAGAATAAGAGCTAAGCCTGTTCGACAGATAGAAAACATCAAGGCAAAGAAAAATATTATGTGTTTGTCTCAACACCTGATACTTCATTTATGTTACAAATTGAGCACATGCAGATTCGGCCGTAGATTAGCTGAGGATGATCAAATCTGTAAGGAAATGTATTCTTTTACTTAGTTTTAAAATAGAAATAGTTTAAACCTAAATTATCCATTACTTTAGGTTTTGAGTGAAATATATACTGCATTTCTCTGCTTCTAGATTTTATTTTCCTATTTTTAAAAGTTAGTGATAGCATTTAGGTCTGCAAGAGTCAAGGAAAGAGAACACATTTTAACTGTTAAGAACTAACACTTCAAAACAAAGCCCTCTCCCAATTTTTCTGCACTTTCTTATCATGTTGCTTGGTCTGCAGAGCTCTTTGGGGCTGCCCGCTGCTGATCTGGTGCTCTGTTACAGGTGCAAATTACTATTACATTAACTTTTTTATTATCCGTGATTCTCATAACATTTTGCAAAGAGTAATTACTTTTCTACCCATGAAATGGTGCTGAGCAGAACTGGGCGATCTCGGTATCGCAAATGAGCGAGCTGGGACAGAAAGCACTAGAGCTGGTTTTCTTGGGCTTGCACAGCGAACAAATGCAGAACTGAAAAGAAGAGACCCTGGGAATCCTGAATTCCGGTCCTCTGTTCCAAACACTTAATCTTCAAGACGCAGTCCAAAGAAGATAATTACATTTTATCCAGCAACAGTCTGTGATAAGGCCCTTTTTTTTCCTTTAAGTGAAATGGTATTTCTGTTCTCTCTCTTTTCAGTTTAAACACTACGTTAATAAGGTCCGGAGCAAGAGCACGTTTTATAAAAAGAAGCGACTGGAAATAGCAGAAATTACAGCTGAGTATGGTGTCCTCCAGAGGACAGAAGAACTCCTCAAACAGCGTCACGAGGCCATTCAGCACGAGTTGGTAATACAAGCGCCTACTGCTCCCCCAGCCCATCGCCCCTCCTGCCCGATAACAGCTATAGAATAGGATGGGTGTTGGTTGGTTTGTTCGAATGTGTATCACCCTCAGCTCTCCCGCTGTCGTTAGTAAAAGAGTCGTTAGGGTATAAAGTTTATTTCTGTCTGTTGACCATGCTACGCTGCAGAACTTTATGTTCAGCGACTGCTTCTTACAGTCATGACTGTCCTGCAGTTCCCTTTCAGACAGGGGCTTGACCCTGCTTTTTCAAGCCAATGGTAAATCTTTGCTAACTCCAGTCAGAGCACGGCTGGATTCTTAAATTAGTTTTTGGTATCCACATGCATAGTAAGGGCTTTGAAAATTATCAGCAGCGAGTAGGATTCAAGTTACTGCTGCAAAACAGATAGGAATAGTATTTGAAAAGAGGGCAGGCAGGCGGGAAACATTCTAACCCCAGAATATTTAGCAGAAAATGCATTTCAGCCTCAGTGAAAAATTTAAAAGTGGCTGAATGCTTTTTGTAAGCCAGAACAGGAGAAGGATTTCTGCTATGTGTAACTAAGCATTCAGGGACTATAAATGCATCCCAAACGCAAGACTGCTGCTCCAAGATTTTCTTCCAATACCACTATTCTTGTTACCAAAATACTTTGGGTTTTTTATATGTTTTGTTATATGTACCTATTTTGCCTTTTTAAACATAAAACCATTTGCCTTATTAAAAGAAAATGGAAAGTGTGAAAATACATGGGGCTTTGGGAAGAGCCTGACATAGCTGCAGCGGATGATGGCGTGCTGTTTCAATAAGACATTCACTGTTTAATTAAAAAGAAAACCAGGGTAGAAAGAAGCACCTAAGCGGTAGGATCAGAGCGTTCTCTCATGATTGCCTCTCAGCTGGGAGGCAGGTGAATAAACCCTTATGAAGTGTTTATTTACAGCAGGATAACTGGTGTACACCAGTCACCTCAGAGGAAAATCACAGCAGAGACAAAGAGGTTTTCCTGTGAAGTGGTCAGCGCTGTGTTCCCAATCAAGCCTGACCTTTTCTAAACTACCGTGTAGTAAAACTACAGGGTTTTGCCTTCCTAACGTTCCTCCCATCAGATGACTAGCACACACTTTCCCCCCATGGAATCAAATACACTTTCTCTAGCCCCGGGCATAGTGTCCTGACAGACTACACGGTGCTAGTAAATCTACAAGATGCTCTCATCGTGGTAGCAATAGCTATTAGTAGAAACAAATCTTCTATTAAACATACGGCTGTAACAGGTCTTGGAGGATAAGGGGCTTGGAGTTCATCGATGTTTGGCACTAACGTTTTGCTTTTTAACAAATCCCGAATGCATAAATCAACACTTAGTTTTGTGAGTTCAGAAGATACTCTCCTTACATACTTAATGAGCAAGCGTTGCTAAAGACCGTCACCTCGACAGAGTTAAATGTAAAGTTGATGTAATGTAACATAAGAATTTGGCAAGACGGTGCTGGTATTACTGTAATGAATGCAGTACTTACTCAGTTTTGCTTGACAGTTGTTTAATTAGCTGGATCTTCAGATTAAGCATCTGGATATTACACACTGAAACTTCTTCAGAGCCTGGCCTAAAGCCCACTGTACTTGGAGAAATTTTCTGGTCATTTCATTGAGCACTGGCTGACCCAGTAGTGTACTTACAGACGGTTGTTATTATCCTACTGTACAGGCACTAGATAAAAAATTTGCTTTTCCAGCAGCTAGATTATGAATCACTTTTCAAATAAATTGATTACAGTACATACCTTTTCCTTCCTTCTTTTTCTTACAATATTTTGGCTCTCTGAAGGAATTTGCCATGTTATTTGATTGGTGGACTCACATTCAGCATTTATTTTCTGTGTCTGCAGCAAGCTATTGAAGACAAGAAAGGTATTTCTGGATATAGTTACACCCAGGAGGAGCTGGAGAGAGTATCTGCAGTAAAGAGTGAAATGGATGAAATGAAAGGCCGGACACTAGATAACATGTCTGAAATGGTGATTTTTTTTGTCTTAAACTATTGTATTTCCTCGATTTGAATACCTGCCTCCTCAGCACAGAAGAACAAGTTTAATATATTTAATTTTCTTTTAATCTATGTTGATATATAAAACCATTTCTTGAACAGTATACGTCTGCAAAGGGAGTCTTGAAAAACTTTACTAAAGTGTGCGTTTCTTTTAATGTAGGAAGAAGAAATTTAGAATTATAGAACAAATAAGTCCTACTTTCCTCCCATCAGAAACATTAGGGATATCAAGTCTTGTCATCTTTGGTTTTTTACATTTTTTGTGATTTCAGAAGTGGTTTCCTCGTTGTTCTTGCACATTATTTGAAAGAGATGAACGGTTTGAATCTTTAATGGAATCTTTTTCTAAAATGTTTGTAAATCACAGGAGTTAAGCATTTGTTAAAAAAACTACTTAATATGCCTAAAGAGCTAAATATCATGTCTTTTTCTCTATAGCCTAGTTTTCCATTGCCCTTAGATCTGCCGTGTTTTAAATTAACTTCCCACATAGCTCTAGAAGCAAGACAGAACTTGAATTTCTAATTTGAAAATATTATAAAAGAGCAAAAAGGAAAACAGCATTCTGAAATCATTAGGGCTCTTTTAAAATCACGCAGTATAATTAAAACAGAATGACTCTCAAATAGGAAGCTGGATCAAATTTAAATTTTCAGTATAAATATTTTAAAGTGATTCTGTTCTAGCATTTTCAAACTTTATTTAACTTAAGCAAGTTTTTTTGTTTCTTTGTTTTCTTAAGGATTTCTTCCTTTCTCTCAGGCCACCTTCATGCAGCTCCTTCATTTTCCCCTACTCCTCGAGCTCTTTAGGTGTCTGGCACAGAGGCTTCTGTGTCTTTAGACTTCTCTGGGATGTTCTCTGTTGAAACAATGGGAGCAGAATTTGTCTCGTTTCTGGGAATGACCCCACTGCCAGAGGGTCTCTTTCCCTTTGTTAATTAGGCTTGAACTTAGGTTTTATGATGTTTAATTCAGGCTTCATTGCACCTTTTTGCTCTCCCATCTTTTGGTTTACTTCTTCTTTTTCACATTGCTAATTATATAAAAGTATTCTGAGTGTTACAGTGTCAATATATAATATTTTGTCCCGCTCTCAGGTAAAAAAGCTGAATGCTATGGTGGTAGAGAAGAAGGCAAGTCTAGCTCCTATCATCAAAGAACTGAGACAGTTGCGTCAAACGTGCCAGGTTAGTAGAAACACTTCTCTCATTCTATGTAAAGAAAGTCAGAATCACAACTAATTTATAGATCTCAGTAGAGCTCTACAAGGACCTAATCAGCTCTGAAGGAAAGCTGGAAATAGCAGAACAGGTCAAGAGCGCTGCAGCAGGCAACAGGATAAAGACTGGAATTTTTAAAAGCTGATGGTACAGGTGTGAAATCAGGCTGAAAATTTTGTCCTTCATAGCCACTAAAAAAATCACTACACCGGGGAAAAGTTAGAAAAATCATAGTTCAAAACCACAGCAAAGTTGGTTTCCCAATTGGTTTCAAAGCTTTTTCTGCATCTCAGCCCTAATGATCTCAACTGACGCTCTCCCTTTGAATCATAGAAACATAGAATGTGAGGGGTTGGAAGGGACCTCTGGAGATCATCAAGTCCAACCCCCCTGCCAAGCAGGACCAGAGAATCTAGGGCAGGTTACACAGGAACGCATCCAGACGGGTCTTGAAAGTCTCCAGAGAAGGAGACTCCACAACCTGCCTGGGGAGCCCGTTCCAGTGCTCTGGAACCCGCACAGTCAAGAAGTTCCTCCTCATGTTGAGGTGGAACTTCCTGTGCTCTCGCTTGCATCCATTGCCCCTTGTCCTGTTGCAGGGCACAAGTGAGAAGAGGTTGCCCCTTTCTTCTTGACACCCAGCCCTCATCTATTGATACAGAATTAGATCCCATCTCAGTCTTCTCTTCTCCAGACTAAAAAGCCCCAGGTCTCTCAACCTTTCCTCATAAGGCAAGGAAATGGATTTGAAATGGATTGCAAGTCATACCTCAGCCAAGTAGTCGAGTACGTTGATCTAAGTCATATGTTAGTCTGATTTATCCATTTGTTTTCAAAATTTTATAGAGAGCTGATGAAAAAACGCCATTCAGGTCCACAGCTGCTCTAAGTTGGCTGCTTGCCACAGAAGGAAATAGAGCTATCCATTTATCTATCAACCAAATTTCCAGGAAACCTGCTTTTAATGGCTCTATTAAAAGTGTCAGCAAATGAAATCCAGCTAAAGGCGTGTGCTGCGTCCAACTAGCAAGCCGCCTTTTCCTAGGTAGCAACCATGAAGCCTTTCTTAATCTCTATTTTAGAATTGTTTTTCCTTTCTTCTTGCAAACGCTGCCCTATTAATCTACCACGTTAAAGCTCTGGGTGTGGCCGTAAGGAGGAAATCTGCGTGCTATGGTGTGGTGTATCCAGCTGATCCTCCAGTATGCGAGTGGGGGCGAGTGGCTTCCCCGTGTGTAACTGGAGCCGTGTGCCGGCCGCGTTTACGTAAGGGGCTGAGAGCGTGCCAGTGGCTGAGGCCGCTGTGTGAGACCGACAAGAACACGCTCTGCCTGAATGTCACGCGTCAGTCAACGGAAGGTTTCACTGACGTGCCCTTTTGCCCTTTTCGCGTAAGGAATTAACTCAAGAATGCGATGAAAAAAAGATCCAGTACGACGGTTGCGCGGCGGGGTTAGAGAGCAATCGCTCTGCGCTGGAGCAGGTAAGGAAGGGCCTTGTTCGTGCACGTTCATAAATGCTGGGCAACATCTTGTTCACTGGGGTACAATATTTTCCCTGCCTTCCCTCTGGATGTAGAAGGTACCAATGGACTTCACGTGGAGATGAGTCAGTGGTGATGCACAGCTATGCAAACCACGCGTGAAGCTGCTGAGGACTAGCTACATCTGTTCTGGGTGGCCACAAATGAACTCCGTGGTACATTAACCCATCCCCATCTCCAGCTTTGATGCGCAAGGATGTTGTAAAAGAAAATGCGTCTGCCAGAAATCCTGCTGAGCTAGATAGTACCTGTAGGAAGGAATTTGACCATAAAATAAGGATGAATTTATCAATGCATATATATATGCATTCAGCAGCTTCGTTAAATTAGTGGGCAATCCAATAGATAATTAATGTAATTGATGGAAGGATACTTCATTAAATGTCTTGTGTTATGGCATACAACAGGGTTTTTTAAAAACACAGCCATAAAGGTGCAGCTGAGAGCTTGTGTCTGTGCATCGTGCGTGACTGGAGCTACAGCACCTTAGGAAGGGAGGTTCTAGAACCAGCACAGCCCTTTAAGCGGGGGACAACATGAACAGGTTCACATGAATCTGCCTTATCTCACTAGATCGCTGCCTGTGAATTTTGTCTGGCCTTGATTTTTCAAGGTCTTGCCCACATAAGGAGTATATTTCGAAATAAAAAAGATGTCCTTTAAAGCGTGGGTGGATATAGAGGTAATTCTTTTCCTGCACTAAAAGTACTTTTGCATGGCCTAATCCAAGCCAAATAAAGAATCCACAGATGAACTTACTATGAAGTAGACCTTCCATAAGGAGTATTTTACAACAGTGATCGAGGCTTTTTTCTTGGCAGAGAAATCAGTCGTTTTCTAACACGTGATGGCCATCACATCGACTGAGGGAGCTGGACACGAGTGTCAGCAGACTCTTGCAGTTGAACAGCACAATTCAGTTTTCCAGCTGATAGTCTGAAAATCAGATGGTGACAAAGCTTTAGAGCTGACAACTGCTGTGCGACCTGGAGTACATGAATTCCGTTCGGATTATTAGGTTTTTTTGGTATGGACCATTTAGAGATGGGACTAACCCACTGGCTCCATACTCCAACATAACTATTGATTGCTAATTAACGTACTATTAACGTGGCTGTAGCTTCCAACACACACTTTGCAGACGTGTTCGCAGCAGTGCTTGTTCACAGCAGTACTTAGCACTTCAGATGTGCTTATGAACAAGAGTCTTGGCAGCACTTGGGAAGTGTCTGTTAGAAGTCAGTCATATTAATAAACACCTATTAACAAGCATTTAGCATCTCTAACTGTGACCGAAACTGCAAATCTAAAGAAATCAACTGTCTGTCACTTCAAAAGAGACTTCTGTAAAGCCCAATTTATATAAACATTTAAGGAATGATCAGTTTGGTATTATGGCTGCTTCTATTATGGACTCTCATGGTTTATACAGCAACACAGGGCATCTCCTGTGGACTTTCAGTTCCGATGTCCTTTGAAACCTTATTCTTGTGCTACAGGAAGTGAAAGGACTTCTTGAGGAGTGTGCTCAGGAAGAAAGCAACTACCGTTACATTAACTGCATGAAAAGGGTAAGATCGCCAGTGGGACCGGGTTGTTCGTTGCCAAATGAAATAGCAATTGTAATATGTATTTTTATTAAATCATGCATTTATAGAATCTAGAAGTTCAGCTGCAGCGTGCTAAAGAAGAAATGAAGGCGTATGTGTCCTCAGACCCACAGGAGAGACGAAAGGCAATTCGGTAAGTGTATTATTGCATTTCCTCTGAGTTAACTTAAAGGATATTCATGAACTAAGGTTGAAGTTAGGAATTTTCTCACTGGCATTTGAACTGGAGGAGTTCACCTGATAAATTTAGAATCACTATAATAACCTAAAAATAAGCATCTCAAATTCCAGTATATGCTGCTGTAAACCTACAAGTTCTCTCAGGCATACCAAAAGATTTTCCCTTCCTGCTGCAGATTATAGGCCCCAGGTCGCGGTTTTAACTTGCAGCCTCTGTTGGCGTGAGCTCAGAGAAGCTCTGCTTCAGCTGGGCCCTGCAGGAAGCGTGGCTCTACCAGACAGAACGCCTCGGCCGAGTCTCCCCCTGAGACTCCAGCGTGCAGGAGAAGGTCTGCCACCTCTTGGGGAGCAACCATATGCTGCCCTCGGGTTCTGGCCATTTTGTGCAGGTCTTCTACTCTTCTCTCAAGTAAAACAGCTGTCACCAGCACTGTGGAAAGGAGGACTGCATATATTCAGCATAAATGGATTTTGCTTTGCTCCTGTTTGCAGTTCTTACTGAGGTAGAATGAATGCAGTTCTGCACCATCACACCAACCTTCGCCTTTGCACTCAACTTAATTCACTTCAGTATAAAGCCAGTTGCTTCATCCTGTGAGTTTCCCAGGACCCCTTCCCTTTGCCTGCTAGGGAGAGAAGCAGAAAAGGTTATTAATTGACCTAGTGATTTTTTGGGTGTAGTTTTCTATTTTAAATCACACAGTCCTGCCACAGATTGAAATGTTTTCTGAGAATGAGATATTTTGGATGAATTTTCTGTGCTAAGTCTAAATATTACCATGTCATAGAGATTTTTTACACTTTACTGCGTACTAAATGTTTTTGTAAAAGTACCCCGTTTAAGATTTTGTGTATGTTCCATCTTTTAATACAATATAAAAGCCGAAACAAAATTCAGACAATAAAGTTAACAAGCTGGTTCAGCCCCATCAAAATTAAAACATCAGGAAAATCCAGAACGAAACATTTATAACTTTGATTTGCTACAAGTGTCGAAATACCTGCTTTTTTAGTCTTCATAAGTAGTTTTTCCAAATTTCAGAATTTGACATGAAATAGAAAGTGTGTTCCAGCTAGTTTTATCTTTGCCCAGAAAAAGGAATTCTTCGATCCTAGCTGTGAACAAAATAAGCTTAAACTGTCGTCACTAGTTTTACAAAGTGGTCTTTGGCTTTGGCATCACAGTTTTTCTCAGTCCTGAAAATACTTATCAAAACAGGAGGTTTTTTTTCTCATTTGATGAAGGGTCTTTTTATTTTATAAGGAAAGGAATGAGAGAAAAACACTGTTCTGAGCATAGGACTGGGACTTCTTAAAGGTGTAGTCATGACTGTGCCGAGGAGTCTCCCCATAGTACATCATTTTTAGCTCGGTGCAGAGGGGGTGTCAGCTCTGCCTTGTACCTCTCCAGCTCACGCTCTGCATCCATCACCATTCCTAGAGTTTGTTTATTGCTCAGGCTTTAAAAAGCCACAGTAATATCGTTCCTTGATGTGAGGCCTCCTCCTAGATTCCCACATTTGTATTTCAGCGACGGGACAGGTTGTCGCTAGAGATCTGGGTAACGTGTCGTGTCCGAGCTGTGCTTCACGTCCAGTCTTCTGTACAGCGTGCCAAAAGGCTTCACAGAATTGTCCCATCACCAAACAATGTTAAAACATTAGTAGCAAAGCAAAGACAGAACTGCTTAATTAGATAATTAACAGTCAGTTTACGTTCCATTTGAAAGCTTCAGAGCATCCAGCATGCTGACATCACAACAGGGAAAGAGAACCAGTCGTCATCTGTCACTTTGCAAAGGAGATGGAATCAAAAATTCCTTTTCCAAGACCTCTGTCCTCTTCAGGCTTTTTACCTTTCAGAGTAATTTCTGGACCTTTCTGTTGCAGTGGTGGCAATGAGGGAAGCACCGTTAGTTGGTAGCGTGTGTAATCAAATGGCATTTGGTATCACCAGAGGCCGTTTCTTCGCTCAGCAGGGTGAGAAAGGGCAGCAGTTGACCAGATTTTCTGGGCTCTGGAATGGGGCCATTGACAGGGACAGTGGCGTGAGAAAACTCCAGGGATTCCCTCAAGAGACACTGAGAGATGAGGTCTTCTTCCATCATCCTCCGTCAGATCCTTCATCAACTAGAAGTTGTCCCGATGCACCTTGTGCTGGTACGAGCAGAGCTGCATCTCCTGCTGTTGTAGAACATGAGATCACTAGGAATTGGAGGGCTGGGTTAATATCCATCACAAAGACCTTCTGCAGGGATCTGAGGCGTGAGGATGTTTAGACACTGTGTAGTAAACAATGTAGGAAGAACAAGAGTAAGAGAAGAATCAAATCTACTAATGTTAGGGTGGGAGAAGAAAAGGACAAGGAGATGGAATGGGAGTGGAGTCTGAGAAGCCTCTTATTCCACCTCACAAAATAATGGAAGGCTGCAGGAAATAAAAGATTTATCTAATGAAAGACAATGAAACAGCAAAATTAAGCAGAAGGATGAAAAGAGAAGCGGCTGTAAGAAAAATCTTAGTGATGATGTGAATATTCATGAGCGTGAAAAGCAACCCGGCTCAGCCAAGCAGCTGAGAGGAAACGGGGCTCAGACAGCAGGCACTGTCCTTTTATGGCCTGGCAGGGAAGGGGAGGGTCGGAGTTTATTCACAGATGCTAAGCAAAAAAATGCTGCAGCTCAAATACTTGTGAAACGAACATCTCCAGTGTGAGTATTCAGACGGACGAGCCGTCAAAGCCGAGGGCTGGAATGAAGCGGGAGCCCAGCGATGTCATTCCAGGTATGGGGAGGAGAATGTGAGCGGAGCATCACCCCCTCGCTCCGCTGGCCCTGTTTCACTTGCTAGCTGTGGGCACGGAAGGGAGGGAAATTCTCCTCCCACAGTGACTATGCACATTTTTGACCCTCTGTAAGAGGTCGCAGACCCATTGTATTTAAATGAATTACAACAAAGTTCAGTATAGAGATCTTTGCAAAATATAATATGAGACATCGGGATTTTTTTCTAGACGTGGGATTGTGGTTTTCAGCAGGCACTGGAATGTAAACGGAGTAAAAATGAACCATAAATGGAACAGCACTTGCCTAACAACATATTGAACAAAAGATGTCTTAATTCCGACCCTCTTTATTGAATACAAGCTCTCTGTTCTGTGGAGTCACTTCTCAGGAATGTGAAAAGTTAATTTTCTTATCTAAAAATAGAAAGTTGTGGGTTTTCTAATGAAGTTATTGAGTTGCATTCTTTCCAGTCATCGTTATAAAAAGTAAAGAAAAACTTACTAGGAAAGACATCTAATCTCCTAACGATTACTTTGAAAACTCTACTTTAAAAACCCCACCAGAGTCTGTTCTTGAGGCCGAACGCGTGCGAACACTTGCTGTGCACCAGTGGAATAAGAAGTTCAGCGTGGCTTTCCAGCCCTTTGATTCGGCGGGGATTGCTGGGGATCAGCTGTGCAGCGCAGCGCTTGCAGCCGCCTCAAGGCAGCTCTCATTTGTTCTGCCTGGAATTGTCCAAGAGTGAGAGATCCTGGAATGATCCAGCTTCATTCCTCGCACGTCTGTTCTGCGGGGAGCGCGGCAGGCAGCACCAGGGGCCCAAGTGCTCCTCTCGGAAGCCGGGAGTACTTAGTAGAAGTGGAAGGGATACGAGAAACGCGGTGCCTTGGTTCTGCACGGCTGCTCGCCACGCTCCAGCAAACCTTCCCACTCCGGTATCCCACTTCTGTCTGGAAATTAGGATTTCTCCATGCAATTTTCTTCTACCCTGAGCAATTAGGAAAAGTCTCTAGACGAGCCAGTTTATTTTCAATTCCGCTAGCAAACTCTCAACCTCTGAGTGTGCCTGTTACACATGAAATACAAGAATTGAATATTTTTTTTCCAAGTGAATCAGTCAAGAGGTTTTTCATTGTCACATTTCAATAAAAAATTAAAATAAGCACATGGTAATGTATCAGTTTCGTGCCGTTCTGGTTTGCATATTGTATTGTCAGGCTTCATGTATCAAGTTTGCATATGTCAGAAAGTGATCCAGCCACTTGTTATAGACAAAGGTGTACAGCCAAGATTTTCAGTAATGAATGTCAACAGTTCTGCTTCTAAGCCTATATTTAGACCCCCAAATGTGACGGCTGTTTTCTGAAAGTGAGAAACACGCCGTGATTCCATTGCAGGCGTTGGATTTGCCAAAGCCGGGGGGAAATACTGTTCCCCTTTATTCCTGTGTTTTCCCTCTCATTCCAACGCCACGTTCGCAGCAACTGAGGGCTGTGGGTTTGTAAATTCTGCTGCGTGCACAAACGAGGCCAGCGAGGCTGACCTCGGAATGTCGCCAGGATAAATGCATTATTAAAAAGGGATCAAGTCTGTCTACTCTAAATGATCTTGCTGTTGTCTTCAAGCTGGAAGGGGCGGTGATCATGCCTGATTCCAAAATGTGAGAGATCTTGTCCAATATCACTTTTCCCAATGGCACAACAGAGGGAATGAGAGATCTGCTCCGTGATGTCAAGGGATGTGTTGTGCAACGACAGAAAGGTTTCTTCATGCATCCTCTTAATCTCATTTATGAACCTCCCAAGACTTTTATAATTTTCCATTCTTGCATCATTATTCTGTCCGATTACATAGAACCAAATAAAATCGTAATAAAAGTCTTTTCTCTTTCCTTTAGAGAGAAGTACACACGAATGATCCTTGAACAAGAAAACCTTGGGAAGGTGAGAATGAGGTTTTTACCATGTAAAAACACTGTACTGTTCATATTTTTGTGGGGCTTATTACCAAAGGCTGTGGCCAGTCTTTTATAAAAAGCATGTTGCAGCCTACAAAGAAAATTCCATTACTGCTGGCATTGGTAACTAATACCCTGAAAAGAGATCATGCTCGCTCTTCAGGGCTTGGTTTCCTGCAGAGGATAGCATGAGCCGCTTGTAAAAGATAGTCAAACAGCTTAACGTGAGAGCACATTCCTGAAAACCATTTGGATAAGAAACTGAAACATGGGCATAACAAACTGCGCCAGCTCAAGTTTTAATGTTGTATATAAAGCAACCTGTTGAAGACAATAAATTTGGAGCCTGTCAGCCTTATCACCGTTATTAAAGGCCAGGGGATCATCGGCGCAGCAGTGTTAAACAAAAGCAGTTGTCCGTTTGTAATCTTGTCTGAAGCTCAGATCAGCAGGGCCGAGGTTAGGCCTGCCAGCTCGCACCGAACATCCTTCTTTTATCAGTTTCCTTTTTACGAGTCGGTCTGCGAGCGAGTCGTACGGGTTTGGGCTGTCGCTCTTCATAATTAGCAGCAGGTTTAATTGTAAAACGTCGATTTTATGTTTAGAATATGATATGAAACCGTTGCAGGTTGCGGGAGCTCTGTATGGAAATGAACTCAGGTTTTTAGCATAACTTCTCGAATAGGTAAGACTATTAATTAGACAGTTTTAAAACACTGAAATAATTGTCAGTCCATACAAAGCGATACCTGAGGCCCCGGCGTTAATGCATTTATCACTTGCACGGAGTGTTATCAGCTTAAACAAAATAACATTTCAGTAGCACATCAAAATCTTTGTCGTTCCAAGCTGCCTATGCAAGGAATTTTTGTGGCATAGAACAGTTGCAAAAAATCTTAATTTTTTTTTTTCATTTTTAACAGAAATTGCGAGAGAAGCAGAAAGTTGTACGGGAAAGTCATGGGCCAAATATGAAGCAAATTAAAATATGGCAGGATTTTGAGCAGTTAATGGAATGTAAGAGAGAATGTTTTCTGAAACAACAAAATCCAACAGCCATTGGTCAAGTCATTCAGGAAGGAGGTAAAGATAGGCTGGTGTTATGAATTCGTCCTTCTTGAGACCAACATAAAGTAGGAAGACAGTGTGTTGGCTTCTTAAAGGTAACCTCTTACTAAATAGCGTTGCCTTCAACATTTCTACAATTTGCTGTAACATCGTTTGGTTTTGGTGGATAAACAAAGAGCAACAAACCGCTCTATGCAGCCTTTCCTCCATTAAGTGACGAGATATCGTGGCTAGGAGAGATGTTATGGAGCTGCACTGGGGTGAACCTCATCATAAATCTTTGTTTTATGAGGCTGGGCACGGCATGCATCTGCAGGGAGATCAAAGGGAAAGAAATCCTTCTCTAGGGTCACAGAAAACTTACGTAATTGCTCTGCTCCTTATTCTGTATGACTAAGGTTAAATTTTTGCAAGGCCTGGGACTTGATATTGCATAATTGTGGACCTCCTGGCGTGGCCCTCTCCTTCCCTATTGTCTTTATTCATCCAGTGTGACTGGCAGAATGGAGCCGTTTTCTCTCCGAGCTGCACAGGCCTTGCCTGCACGCTCCTAGGCATCATTTCCTTGCATGGTTGAATTACACTGATTGTGCTGCCAGGAGACACTTCGTTACTGCAGCGTCAGGAGTAGGCTCTAAGAACAATTACTTGGATTCTGAGCTTTTCCATTATCTTGTTGTTTTTACCAAAGGTATTTTTCTTGCCCGTACACCTTCTCATTGGTCTGAGTTGCCCACGTGAAAGTGTAAACGGTGGTCAGCTCAAGGTTTGCTCCACTGAGGACGTTTTGTGCTATTTTGTCTGTGCAGCAAAGTTCTGAAGTGGTCGCACTACCCAAAGAGGCTCATCCCAGGGATGGAGGGATAGCGAGGGATGTAGATACGGCACCGTGGCTCTTGCCTATGTTCAGGTGTGTAAAACAGGCAGGTAGGCAAGGCTGCCGTGTGCTCTGCCGTTGACCCGTGAGCTACAGGCAACTGTCACTGCCCTTAAAACTGCATCATGAGACCCGCAGCTGACCCAGAGGCAGAGGAATGTAGGTGAGGCTTGAAACTGTCCCTCACGCTTCATCATTTCGGATGAGCGCCTCTTAGCCGCAGTCAGACCAGCAGCAGGGAGATAAGTCTGCGGGACCAGAACTCTTGCTGTTCTTTAGTCTCTTGGCATATTGAAGTTGTAAATAGGGTTGCAGGGGTTTCTTTTGTTTTTTTTTCTGCCTGAAGTAGAATGTATTTTCAGGACATAAGAAATAATTTTGCTTTTTCTGGTATCTAACTACGAGATATTCTGCTGTTTATCAGAGTGTGGTAATTCCGTGGTTCACAGTTTGCCTTTTTATGAAATGTATTTGTTAACAGAACTAAACTAAAATCTGATTACTGCATTTTGACTGCCTTGTTGGTTTTTTTTTTACATTTCTTAGGTGAAAGAAGGTAAATTGTTAGTGACGAGTAGCTTGCTGGGCCACAGGCAAAAGAGGTTTGAATGCGTCATTTAATGAAATTTATTTCAGGTGCCCCCAAAAGGTTGAAAACTGCAGTGTGTGCGTGCAAAGAGCAGGTCTCAGATCCGTGGGTTGCCAGGACATCCTCCTGGAAGCCCTCCCACGCTGCGGAATAGCTGAAGATAGTCTTTGTCAACAGCTGCATGCTCCTCTTCTCCAGGACAAGGAGAAGCGGCACGTTGTCCCCTACACACGTGGTCGGTGAGTGTGGAAGGAAGGCTGTGCTGCAGGACGCAGGCACAGGTAGAGGTGGCCGGGGCAGGGAGAATGCACAGCATGGCCACCACCCGCTGCTTCCGCGAGCTGGCCACCCTTCACGGCAGAAGAGGCCTCAGTAGGGCGCTGAAGGGAGGACATGTCAGTCTGGAAGGGAGAAGCTCGGGTAAAGGGCATGTGCAGGCTGTCTAGTGTGGGCACAGCCATCTGCAGAGACACCTGTACGCGTTCTCCTGCTAGCCCTGTACCGTTCGTACCGTGTGGCGGCTGCGTTGCTCTGCAGGGGCTGTTGGGCTGAAGACAGTTATGGTAGTCACATACCTGGTAGTCACACACCTGGACTTCTAAAGGAGGGGTTTGTTTGCCAGCATTAGTAAAAGAACACAGACAACTTGATACGAGCCATGCTGAAAACACAGGATAATCACCAAAAGTGGTGATTTTGCTGTGGTTGGAAAAGACCTTGAAGATCATCAAGTCCAGCCTGTGGTTCAGAGTAACCAGACAGGGCAGGGAGAAAGGAGACTTTATAAACTTCAAGTCAAAACTTTTAACAAAAGCCTGGAAACCCTCCTTGCCTAGACCCTTTATGCAAATCCATTTCTGTATTACACGGATTAGCCGGCTGCCCGGGATAAAGCACTGCTTTTGAAATTCATAGCAACAATGTAGAGTGAGATTGAGTATAGTCATTTTCTGCTGTTCTGTTCAGAATTACCCTAAAAATAGTTCATCTTTCTTCCTTGGAGAAACAGTTTATTGCTAGTTACTCAAAGATGACGTGATTGTTGTTCTGATCTGATTAGTGGTCTGTCGTTTGTGCTGCGCCAAGAAAGGGCACACAGATTATACACTACAGCAGCAGCTAAATGACTTTCTGAGATGAAGCAGAAAATCACAGTGCCCGTTATGAAAAGAAAATTGGAAAAACTCAAATGCTATTTTTAGCTTTTTATACAAGTGGACATTTAATAAATGCAACTTTAATGGATTCTGTTCGCTGGCTTTTCCACCTCTTTCGGGAGCCTTCAAAAATCTTTGAAGTTCGCAGTTTTATCTTTGCTTCTTAAGTTAGAGCAAAAAGTTTCCTTCTGAAGGTTTTTTTACTTTGTTACTAGTTAACCAGCTAGGCTATTAATAATGAGATTAAACATACCATAGGGAAAAATACCTGCCTATCCCTTGTGAAAGTCCAAATAAATAAAAAATGTGTATAGCTAATTTTGGGGCTCCAGCACTTACCAGATTTCTTCCAGTTGGAACTGATCCGAGCAGTCACTCTTGAGCAGCAGCCTACTTGCTTTCAGAAAGCTTCTTTTCTTTCCCCAGAACTGGATGAGGGAGTTTTCCAGCTATACAACTACTACAGAATTCTGCAGCTTTGCAGAATTTCTTTAGTCACGTTGACTTCAGCAGTCCTTACATCTACAGGGAAGCTCCGCACGGACCTAAGAGGTGAAATAGTTACAGGCATCAGAAAGAGGCATGAGAAGACAGTTCATCCACTGTGTTTTGTGACCAGCCATTTTACCGTCTGGATATCGGTGTAGGTTGTTTGTATTACTGGCACCATTTTACTTCCATTTGAACTATAATAAAGAAAAGAAATGTTCTTAGATTTCCTTAAGTGAGCCAAATCCCACATGGATACTAATGAAGTCATATACATATAACTGCCCGCAGTCATAGAAGTTAGGCCCTGCTATTGCATTTATTATGTTTAAATAGATTGATTTCCAGAGCGTTCTTGATAAGACTTTCCTACAGCGTGGTGCTGCTCGTTGTTACAAACACAACGCAGCAGAAACATTTAGCAGCCATTCAGTGCCTGGAAAACATCCTCACGATGAGGTTGTTCTGATTGATAAGCGGGGATAGTATAGTACCCAAGCAGCGATCTGGAATCTGTTCTGTGAGTGACTTGCTGGTTCAGGAACTGGAACTGAAGTGCAGAGCTGCTTGGATCGCTGTTTCACGCCTGGCCCAGAGGAACGGCGAGGGAAAGCTCACCACGAACTACCTGGTGGCTGTCCTCAGCCCGGGATCTACGCAGAGCCATTTGGCACCATCAGCCCCATTCCTAAATCACCACTCTGGCAGCGCGTGGCGAGCCTGGAGCCAGCTTCCCCGTGAAGGCAGACAGATGTATGACTGAACGACCACGGAGACAAGTGCTGACACCCAAAAGGTGTCCCCTTGGAAGAAGGGTCGTGACTTATTGACACAGTGGAGCGTGGAGAGCTGTTACTCCGTCCTCTTGTCAAGGGATGAGGAGAGCACTGATCCTTGCCGATCTGGTTTCTCTCGTTCGCCCTGTATTTGCTCAGACTTAAGTGAAAAATAAATAAAGAAAGGACTCAATGGGAACGAGTGTGCCCTGTGTTATCATTTGTGGCAGGAGGTGTCCTGCTGAAGGAACGCCGTTAACTCTTCAGCTGCCTCTCCCTATTGCGATTTGGAATGGGAACAATTGACGTTTTCATGGTGTGGGAAACCGATCCGTCTTTTAAAAGAAATGTCTTATTTAAGTCAGCGAATGGATGTAGGACTGCAGATCCCACGGACATGCCAGTGTTCCAGTGACGAAGCGACACACGAATCAGCAATTTTATCACGAGGTCCCACCTGTCTGGGCAACACCCAAGGGGGTGGTTGTTTTTTAACAATCAGAATTTGACCTATTTCCCGCTTATTTAAAGAGTTCTTTAAACCCTCAGCACGAATTCAAAATGGGTTCTCCAAATTCTCAGTGCCTGTTTCTGTAGCGTTGGTTCGGTAGCAGTCTCCAGACTCCCGAGACAAGCTCTTTTCTTCCAAGGTCATTGGGGTGAAAAGGGTATTTTTCCCCATTGTCTCACTGCCTTTCCCGATGCCGGTTTACAGACTAAAACCCGCCGCGAGCCACCGCGCCGTGGTGATGTCAGAGTGGCTGAGGAGCGCTGGCGTTTGGGGGCGGGGGGCAAACAGATTCCAAATAATCAGCAGGAACTGCGAGACAAATCCCGCCGTCCTCACTTTCACAAAACCCTCACTGACTTCAGTGGGAGTTTTGCCAAAATCAGGTCTGCTGGATTTAGCTCTGTGTTCTTCCCCCCCGCCAGAACAAGCAGGAATTAAAGGGCCAGCATCAGATTTCTAAGGCACGGAGAATAAAAAAGAACGGTAATTATCTAAAAGAACGACTTCCCTCCGGCACAAATCAATGTTCTGTTGGACACATTTTAATTTCTAACAACAAATAAATGTTTGTGGAAGTTTTTCTCAGCACAAACAATCCAAACACAGAAATCCTTAGCAATACGGTTTCATTTTTATCTATGAGAGTCTGTCTTGCACAAATCTAGTGCTGAATATATATATGTAAAAATATAGAGTGGTTATCATTAAAATACAGCTTTATGCATTAACTTGTGTTTAAAGGCATTGTTTATATATATATTTTTAAGTATACTTTTACCATTTTTTTTGCATTTCCATTCCTCATAGTTTTGAAAAAACATGTTTTTTGCAATTTAGGGTACAGAAAACCAACATTTGCTGAATGCCAAGAACCAAAGTTCTTTTCCTGCAAATGGATCTCCTGAAACCAACGTTGATTAGTGCAGCCTGTCATTACAGAATAATTTGTCATTTTTAAGCTTCTACATTTTATTCCAACTGCTCAAGTTTTAAAAGCACTCATTTATACAATAAGCACTTAATTAGGTCTGCTCTTGAAGTAGGATAAAGCCAAATCCTGCACATTTTGCTAATACCAGGAAAAATGCAGTTGATAGGAGTATGGAAAATGGGATCTTACCACTTCTCAAAGATAAATCCCTTTCTCTCTCCCTACTTCTTTTCCCTGGAAGGGAATAGAAAAGATGCCTGGCACTTAAGAGAGCAACAACTACAAAACCATAAGGGCATACATCACATACAAATTATACCCATGTAAGGGCAATAATGAAGGAATTAATCTCACAATTTCTTCTTTAGAAATGTTACAACTGGTTCGTCCTGAAGAAAACACTACAAAATTATTGCTTCAAATTTTCTGCAATTAAAATAATCAAATGTGTGGATTTCTAAGGCTTTTTTTTTTTGCTTGATTAATGTTTTTTAAATAGCAGTTGAAATTCTAGGGTTATAAAATATCTAGAATTCAGCATTTTACTCGGTTTACACTATTGCAGCATTTTCCAGCCAGCAAACCAGTGTTTCAACATTTCTTTATTGTTATCCCAGAAATCTCAGAGCCATTCCTGAAGAATTACCAAAAGCATAAAGGGCTGAAAAATCTCGGATTCTTCAATACTTCAAAATTAAACATCCGATGAAAATTCTGCATTTTGCTTATCAACTGCTGCTTAAAGGCTGCATCGCTGTAAGACTGTGCTCTGTGGGCTGCAGCGTTCAAAAACTTTGAATTATTGCAGTGTTCATAAAGCAATGCGCCCATCTCCCTTCTTCTGTGCTTTAAAGCTTGCCATGGTTTTCCAGCCCGTTAAAAAGAAAACAGAACTGTAGCAGAACACTGAAAGTCACCCACAGACAACCTGTTCCACTAATATTTTACACTCACGTTGCATCTTTTGTTCGAAAGGATTTCTCTGCTTCATTTTCATCTTACGTAGGCGGATGAGGCTGCTCAGGTGTCTGCATGAGGGAACCACAGAGCAGGGGGAGATTATAGTTAATGTTCAGAGGACAGCAACGCAAATTGGGCATTTATTACTTCATGGGCAATGACAACATCACCTCAAAATTAAGCCTTGTTAGGAAAATACCTCCCACAGCTACGAGCTAGAAAGCAATCTGAATTCTTCTAACAAAGAGGCGGAGCGTGGCTTACAATGGGTTGTTACTGTTGTGTTTTAACTATTCCTTTTTAACTTTTTCTTTACTACACTTCAACCGTTTGTAGGTGAAATGCATCGCTTCAAAACCTATAGACACTGAAGGTGCTTTGCTGCTTGTTGATTTGATTGAATGAAGTGAAGGTTGATCGTAAACTATGAGGAGAGGGAACGAGAGAAGTCATATACTGGAAAAAGCACTATAAATATTTTTCTGGGATCATTAACACAACCTTGTAACACTTCACTCCATGTAGCAGAAAGAATTATCCAATCCTTTTATTAAATGTCTGAAAAGTGTTTACAATTCCATCCCAAATGAACGTGGCTTTTTTAAAGTGTAAAGCAAACATCCCAAAACTTAATTCTGCTGTCAAAGTTATTTTCAACCTTTGAAGGGATTCACTTGCTAGTGACTTGGCAGTGTCAAACAAATGTTCGACTTTTATTCTGACACTTCTTGAAGAATTTGATTGAAACTATATATGTCTAGATAACACCCAACAAAGTGCCCCTCTTGCGTTTGTTTCAAGATATTTTTGGAAACAACAGAGGCGACCTTGGATGGAGCTGCTTTTCCAATTTAGGACTTCATTTGGTCTAAGAGAGTAAAATTATACTCTTTAATCCTTTGGTGTACCCACAATAAGAGATTTATTTGACGTTATTGTAGAATTGCTTTTCTGTACCTCCTTGGCAGTGTTGATCTGTGTAGGGGAAGAATTATTTTAGGGAATCAAGTTATTTTCCAATGTACATACACATAATCCTCCGATCTAGCACATGTCCCTTAAAAATACTGTACACTCTAAATGGAGAGCGGCCCTTTATGTCACACCTTTGCTGCTTTAGAACTTAATAAAGAAGGGTTAGCCTTCGTCTTTGCTTATAGACGTGAAGAATCTGATTTCCAGCCAGAGCTCACACAGACTTGATGTAAAGTCTAAATGAGGAGGGTGGTAATGCTGGCGAACACCCCGCGATGGAGCTGCCACCTGTCCACATCACAGCCGAAATATTGTTTATCGAGCTTCAAGTTTAAAAGCCAAGGTTAGGAGCCAGGATCTCTGCGCATCTAGAGTGGGGTGATTGTTTTCTCCTGACTTCAGTGTGCCAGCTGTGCAATTGTGTTGGTAAAATTTTATTGCATCTAATCACTTACGATGTTTTAAATAGTTTGCACTTCATTTTCTAGATAATCAATATATTGTAATTCATTTGTGGTACTCTCTGCTGTAGGCATCCTGCAGCCTGTAACAAAGTGGAATTAGTTTGTTGCAATGATAATGCAGTTTCACTGCTGTGAACAAAGCCAGGATCGGGGGAGTGCAGTATTCTTCTCATTTATCCTGCACAATATTTACTCTCTACAATAATAACGTTGTCTGGTGTTACCTCATGATCAGGGTGTAATATAGAAACTAAATCTAAACATGCCAGTGGAATCTATTTGACGTAAGTGGTATATGCAAATGCAGATGTAAATATATTACTCAGGAGTATATTGTTTCTATTCATTTGATCACACTTCGGGCCAATGCATATTTTTGTAGCTCTATTATATACTTACTGTGACTGACAGCTCAGGTTCTAACTCTAGAATATCCAGTTCCCTGATTTTATGGCATTGTCATGTAAAGTATTTGTGGACAGCTTAAGAGAAGCAGCTCCGGTCCCGTGAACCTGGATGTATGCGAGCATGACGTCATTAGCATATGCACAAATCAGGTTAAAATAAAACGATTCGGTGTAACTTTCATCACAGAATCTCAAAATAATGTACAAGCAACTCCTAGTAAATTCTGTTAACTGCACAGCCAGATAAACAAGTTGCTGCTGTTTGTATTGTTTTCTAGGTGAACAAACCACGAAACAGCAGCAAAACTAGGAATTTAATCCTTGTCCCTGGGCTGTGGTCTCAGGGCATTCCCAGGATTCCCAACCTGATCTTCCCTCTGAGAAACTTCCTGAGTCTTGACCCGAGTGTGGTTGTTGTTCAGACCCCCAGACCCTCATCCTAGCCCGAGGTTTGGCTTATTTGAACATGATACAGCAAACGTCACAAAATTTCCCAGCGCTGTAGTCAGTGTCCTTGCTTTGAGTGTCCTCTTCTGACCCCTGCCACCGCCTAAAAAGTAACTCTGCTGTAAAGTGCCTACATTTGCAATACGATAATTCACTGAAACGTGTAACAGAGACTTTGTAACAGACACTGATGAACAAATATGCTCCAGAGAAACGGAAAGCCGCTTCCTAAAGGAGCTTTTAATTGATTGTAACAAGGAATTTCAAACATAAAAAGCATCACAACTACCTTCATTGAGCTTACGGAGTCAACTCAATGAAATGTGAGATTTTCCTTTACCCTGAGATCTTTTTATAATCCCAGAGAGATAACTGTGGGGAGCAGCAGTTCTGACCAGAAACCCTGCGTGTGCCGGTGCATGCGTGCAAACGAAGATGAGGTCTCTTGATTTTAAAGCAGCACGCAGCACTCTGGGGCAACTCTTCATTTGTGTGCCTAGCCTGTGTACATTTCCCATTTTTTACAAGTGTCTGCTTTGTGCAGTAGCTGAAACACCTTGATTATATAATCTAGAACAGAAATAACAGGAAATTCTATTTTTTTTCTTAAACTTCCAGAGGAAATGAAGAGATTTTGCATGTTATTCAATGTTTTCTTCAAAAAATGTAAAGATGCCTGGATGTGGAAGCACCCCGAGAGAAAAACTGGCTGGCTTGGAACATGGTAAGGGACAAGAGAGTTTGTGCTCCTGGTTTATGGTCCCAGGCAGCTGTGGTCAAAGCTGCTGCTTCTGCTTGTCTGGTCTGCTCCTCAGTGCACTGGTGTGCTGGAATGGGCTGGAATGAGGCCCCAAATAGAAAGGCAGCAGGTTTATCACTAGAGCACTAGATTTTGCTTTTATAGGTGAGAACAAATCCAGGGCAGCTTCAAGTTAATGAATAACCCGCGCCATGGTGATAGCTCCTGTTTAGGCTGATAAATTTGGCCTTAAATAAAAACAACTTTTGTTGATACAAGCATATACCACAGGGGAGTAAAACCATTTTCCCCGTGAAAAATTTCAGTCTCAACAGAACAAAAAAAAAAATTAAATGTTCATATTATTTCTGGAAAAAAGATCTGAAAAGTCATGTTTTAAAAAACCCACCACTTTTTAATGCCAAGTTAAAAATTTCAAAAGAAAAACTTACACTTTTTGAAAAGCAGACCCCAAAAAAGGTTCTTTAGTCAAGGCGAAAAGATAAAACCAACTTCAATAGCTTTGATGGAAATGTTCTCCTTACTTACAAGACGTACAGGCTGTTACTGTGTAGTTCCATTAGGATCAGATGAACTCTTCACAGCAGGCTCAGCAACACTTACAATATGCTGTTCTCCACGGAAAGGCACAGATACTGGAGTTTCATAATAAGGGAAGTTTTCTTTGATACAGCAGCTGCATCAGAGCCAACTTTACCTGCAAATACATAGTGCTGATGCAATTAATCTGTGTTGAAACAACCCATATGGGTACATCCAGTTTTTATACAAGGGCATTCAATAAATAGAGTGGTTTGCAGTGTTATTGCTTCACCAATGCATAAATATTAAGTACCTAAACACATTGTTAGCTAATTAAGTTGGGGGTGACTATTGGTTGGAGATAAAGCACACAGTAAGTAAGCATGGATTAAGCCTGCCCTCTTACTGCACATACTGTGGTTGCTCCCTGAATACAAGGAGGATGTAGGTTTCCGGGAGGTAAAATCCAGCAATGATTTGAGCCTGGAATCTAAAAGAAGGCCAAAAAGAATTTAGATGGAGCTTCTTAAATTGCAGGGTGCTGCACAGATTGTATGGAACTTAAGCCAAAGCTTCTTCAAAAACAAAATCCCTCCAGCTGCATAGTAGTGAGAACTCTGCTTTTGATCGAAATCATGACTTGGTATATGCTAATGAATTCTGTACAATTTATCTTTACAAGGCAGAGATAACAAATGAAGATTAACGAAACGTTTCAAAAGAGAAACCGCGTGTCCACACACACACACACCTCCCACCAGAGCCAGCAGTAATCCCAGCACCCTGCCCAAAGCAGAGCCGTCAGAAAGCATGCTCTACAGAAAAGAGTTTCTTTTCCCACAGAGCTGCTGCTCCATGGCCATTGCTGAACAATGGCAGACAAAATTAGTCTCCACACTCATGTTCCTCCAGCGGTAACCACCTTATGCTTCCTCAGCAAACTGCTTGTGTGACCGACTGTGTGTTAAGAGTTCTGGAGAACTGGCCCATCTGAAAGCCCTTTTTCAAGGCTTGTTTGCAGCCACACATGGTGGACACGGAAGTCCACAAACACATTATCTCTAAGATACCGTATGCAGGTATCTAAGGTACCATATGCTCACCCTGTTGCGTATTTTTTAAAAAATAAATTATTATTTTAAGTGCTGTCAACAAGCTAGAAGGGTCTGCACTAAGATGAGTGGGCTGGTTGAAGAACATGAAGGCAGCGAGGTGGTGGGCAGAGCACACTCTCTCCCACGTATAATGCCCGTGGAGCAAAACGGCTGTAAAGAAACCCCAGACTGCCCAGAGACAGCAGCTTTGCATTCAGAAGAATCCTGTCCCAGATGACTTAAAAAATTCTACATGAGTATATTTGTTGATGGGTTGCACTAGCGCGCCGTGATACGCGTTTCTGAATAGTTAGAAGGAACCAGCTGGTAGCCTGAGAGAGGCAGTGGGACTGCCCTGCTCTGTGGTACCATAGTCTAAACCAGCTTGCGATTATTGTGAAAATGTTTTGTCAGTTGTTGCAGCTCAACTCTTTGTGGGGCTGCATGGTCAGGCACAGTCTCTTGGTGAAAGATCATTATTAACTCAGTTACCCAGTTTATAGCCACAGAGGACTGTAAAAGCACAAAAGGGTCGAGAGCAGCAGGCAAGGAGCTGGGGGCAGGTGGGCAGGGACACAGAGGACAAGGGTCTGGAGGTTCCTAAACTGCCTTTGCTGCTAAAGAAAATGTTTTGCAGAACTGCACCTACAGCTGCAGTTCCTGTTGTCCTTGATGTGCTTCAGTGATCAGCTCAAGACAGTCTGAAGACAAATCAGAAAAATAACAACTGTTTTATTAAAAAGCTCATAAGCAAAGGTGAAATCTCCCCTTCATCACAACCTACTCCCCTAACCGGAGGTTGAATGATCACAGAGTTAAATAACGAAAACCAAGACAGAAACATTTCATCATTTAAGAAATGCTACCAGGCGATCAGTGTTGGAGGCAGGAAATTAATACTCGTAAGTTCTGATCAGCTTTGTCAGAGGAGTCGTGCCCCTCTCCTTTGTGTGATTCTCAAAAAACGAAATACAGAGATGCAGAATGATCACCTGGGCTTTTGATTTTCCAGGGAATGTTTCTCCGCGACACTCTATAAACTCATTGTCCTCCCCTCACAGAATGTATGCATCTGTTAGACTAGAACACAAAGTTCTGGAAATCCGTCTGCCTACATGATGGTATAAATCAGCCTAAGTTGCTTTCCTGATGTAATGTCTTGAATTGATCTCTTCCGATTTCCCAAACAGGATTTTGGAAGCACTGAAGAGAAAATGGACTAATTAGCGTCCCCCTTCCTTTATGTTGAGCCTTGCTCGCTGTAAGGCAGGACTTCATGAGTTTTACTCAAGCACTATGTTAATGTCCAGACACATTGTACGTGTTCTGTAAGGCAGATGGTTAATACAAGGTGAAACACGACAACAGGGAGACTATAAAAATGCTTATGCAAGAAACTGTGGAAAACTCCAAAACACTGGAATCCAGTTATGGGTTATGATGTAATTCAAGAAGACTATTTTTCAATCTCTTAAGCACTGAAAATTTAAAATATGTAGTAAACCCTACATCATCATGTGTTGTGTTTATGGTCAGCTCAAGGTACGACCACGCGAATGACTACGCACCGTGACAGCCCGTTTGGGATATGTGCCTTTGCAAAATTAACGGCAATAGGTTACAAAGGGAACATTCGTAACAGTGTTTTTCTGAGTAAAGGCTTTCATCCTGAGCTTTAGTAAAAATATATATCGCTAACACAAAGCTAATAATAACATCCATAACTGCCATCAATTCATGCAGTGTCATTAAGATACGCATGAAAAATGTCTTATAAGATCAAAATGTCTGCTTGTAGGAAATGTTAGACCTTCCTTCTGATTAATAGGATGGGAATTATTCGGGAAATGATTCACTCGTGCTATAACCCCTATGAATTGAATGAACTAACCTCTTTGGAGTCAGTCAAGTCACACCTAGCTAGGAGAAAAGAGTCAGACCCAAATAATCCATAATTAGATCATCAGCTGCTAACACTAGGGATCTCCTGAGACTTGGGGTGGCCTGAGCTGCCCTCATTCTCCAGCTGCAACTCAGAGAACAGACTTCATTCTTGAAAGAAAAGAGAGATTTTTTTCAAAGACACATGGAATATTAAAATAATGATGTTGGATATCCGTGTTCTTGGAAGTATCTTTGTTTGTTGGTGTTAACATATAATCAGAAAACAGATTATGACCTTGTCAAGCAGAAGAGCGATTATATTATTGCTTATGTAATTGGGGGGCTTCTTGCTGCCTTTTATTATACCTTGCAGGAAAATTCAGGTGCTGTTCAAATAGATTTTAAGTTCCTAATATCAGGTTCAATCTGCCAAAATCACTACACAAAAGTTCAACTGCAAAGACATTCTTTATGCAAATCCATTTTTAGGAAGCCAAAACCCTTCATCAATATCAAAGTGGTAAAATAATGATTTTCTGTATTATACTCATGTGTTGGTTACTTAATGTCTATTGCCTTTTAAGAACATGATATTCTTGGAATAATTCAAATTAGTTCACTCTGTTTCTCACGCTACTTTTCCAGTGGTCAGTGCATAAATGTGGTGGGTTCCGTATGGCTTTGAAATTTCACAATGGTATCTCATAGATTATAAAATCAATACTTCCATTTTAGTAGCTTATGATGCAATTAAATTAAAAATGCTACATGCAAAGTATTTTTAGTATCTTATTTACAGCACAGCTCTGCTGACTATTAAATCCGTTTGAAAAAGACAACCTTATTGGTAAAAGGTACAAAAAAACCTCCTCCCTTTCCAAAAACCTTTATATTAAATCCTTTCAAGCACTGACATGCCAAGGCACGTAGGATCCTTTCAAAAGATCAGGAGGCCCTCACACTAACTGCAGGGTTTTTATTCTTCATTTCTATGGCATATGTTGTATCAGAAATCACAGTTGAAAGAAATTTCATGCTCAAAATTGAAATCTTTTCTCACATTTAACTCAGCCAAAATTCCTGTGATGGCAGAATTAAATTTGGGGTTGTTCTTAAATGGAAAGGATGCTACAATATGGAACAATTACCATTCCTCTTTTTTTAAATTCCTAACTACAAAGGCTGTTACTTTCTCTGAACATTTATAATCATCTTAAAGAGTCATCAGTAGCTGTCAAATAAGTCCATTGTCTCTGCCCAGAATTACTTATGAATTTTTTAGGGGAACTTGCATATGTACAAATCTAGAAGATATAATTAATCCTTTTTGGTAAATTGAAATGAGTATAGCAGATGGGAAGTGATATTCACTTCCATGTGAGCAGCATCTTAACCTCAGCTGAGCCTCTTTTTGCCATGACAGCTAGAAAGGTGGATCGCTACCTTAGGGTCAGATCAGGCACCATATTCAAAAATTAAATTCCAGACTGGTCAGACTCAGACTGGGGAGAGAACAATTCCGGTGACTTCAGTGTCTTTGTCTTCTGCCAATGTTTTTATTTTCTTGCAGTGAAAATATGCCTAGAGGAAAAGATCTCGCTGCATGTAACTTTTTTTTCTGTTGAGTCATTTGGTTTGTTTATGTATCCTATGTAGAGGTGCAGTTTTACAAAATGCCTTCTGCATGCAGGAAGAACTCCCCTCTGAACAGTCTCCACCTGAGGATCAGGGACAGAAATAAATCTGTAGCTGATGACATTTCAAGGGCAAGGAAAACAACTGTTCAGGGGAGAATTATCTGATTTGGTTCGTGTTTATTTTTACTTATATCTAGCAATCTGCTCTCCAACAGAAGATGCTTATTTGCAGAAGAGAAGACTGTCTTCTTTTTGGACTGATGCCCAAACTGGAGAAAACGTGCCACTAAGGACAAGAGGTATGTCTTGAGCATGTATTAGCTAATGTAATAGGTGCCTCGTGTTGTAAAAGCAACTGCATGTGTCATGTAAGTTAACTACTTGAGGATAAATTCTTCATTTCTTCCCATCATGCTGCTTATCCACTAGCTAACATAGGGTAAATCTGCCTTCCACTCAGGAGTAAATATTCCAAAGTAAAATATTCCACATGTGGAATTTTAGCATTCATTCTTCCCAAATAACTAGTGTAGAGGAGCTCTAGGGTGCAGCTCTGTTAATTTCTTTCACACATGCTTGCTGCCAAGTTAGAGAGCTTTACAATTTCACCAAAAAATCTTTTCCTCTCAGGAACTGTTTGGAGAAAGTTTTCCAATCCTCGTATCCTGTAATGAAGGTCTGAATAACTCCAGGTTGCCAACTGAAGTACAACAGATTGTAGCAGACTGGTGAATAGGTTAAGAAGCAGAAAACTGCAGAAAAGCAGGTACTTTTTGCTGCAGCTGAATCCCCACGAAAAATGCAACAGGGAAAAACCAACTTCCATCTGCTTAAGGCACAACCCTTATTTTTAGGCTATTTCTACTGTAGTGATTTTGTCTTGCAAAGTCCTTCATGTAAGACATTAAATACTGTCGAGTTACTGGTGTGCCAGCTATGGTATCCAGTAGTTACCGAATATAAATCTGAGTGTTTGCATTCTCCAAGTCTTTGCCTCGGTAATATCTTTAAACATAATAGTCTCTGCCTGTTGGCTTGTTTTCTCATGGGGAGGGTGACAGAACATTTTGTGTTCTCTTATCTTCAATAGCAATGAAACAGGAGGAGCTCCACAATGCGAAACCAAATCTACTGCTATTAATACAACATCCCAGCCACAGAGAAGAGATTTGTTTATTTACCAAAGCTAGAGATGCCTCTCCCTGACCTTTCCAGAGCTTGTATGCTTTAGCTGGGAATAGATTCCTCAGAACTGGGTGCTCTTTTTAAAAATATACAGTAAAAGCCATACACACACACCCCCGAAACAGAGCTCAGGCTGTATCCCAAATTGCATGAAATGACACACAGCTTTGAAGCATTAGAATAAATCTAACTAGGGCACAGTCCATATTCTGTTTTGATTACTTTGCTAGTGCCCAGAGACCAGTCACCTTTCCAAAGCCCTCTCTCCTTCCTTACTGCCACTCGGCGACACATAAAGCTGACTCCAGCCGCACATGGGCCCACTTTCTATCTGAGACCTGACATCTGTCCGAAGCCAAAAAAACCTGTCAGGATACATGTTTGCCTTTCTTGCGTAATTAAAAAGTGCTTCAGACTGGAAGGTATTTGGTTTAAAAAACCAAAACACCACAGAGATTGTCTTCTTTTGGCATTCACCCTGCTTTACCTGTGCTTTAAAGCAGTGAAAATCATTACATACATAAATTAAAATCTGCTTTACTATCCTTCTCACAGTTTGTTGCATTTAGCGACCTGTCTGTACAACTTACAGTAATATCTGCAAGAGTTACATCTTGCATTAGCAAGATTCGACCTGGTTTAACCTCATCCAGACTCAATCCCTTTTGTTCCACTGGCAGATCTCTAGGATAGGAAGAGCCTCAGAGTGCTTCAAGGCTAGCTTTGGTGATCCTTGTTGGGCAACTTTAAATTTAAATTCCCTAGATGTCTGCTTGCCAGAAGCAGCTGCCCACCAACACAGTTGGCAAAAATAAGTGTGGGCTGCCTCTTCAGCTATCTAGTTCTCCAGCTCGGCATATTAGTTCAAATCACCACTGATTTTGGTACCTGCTCTGTGACTTTGATATTTCAGTCTAAATAGGCTATTAATGAATTACAGAAGCAGATCTGGGAGTAGGAACTGGAAACCAGGGAAGGAACTGGCCCTACGTGTCCTCATTCCAAAGCAATAATCACTAAACAATATACAAAAGGAAAACAATAGTTACGCCACCTCCTCCTCCAACTGAGTTACAACAGAAGGCAGCGCACAGCCCTTGGAAGACCCGGTCTTATCTGCGAGCTGTCAGATAAACTCTGAGCACGCTTGCTTAAGTGAACCCTAAAGACCAAGGCTATAGCTGGCGTTCTGAAATCTCAGGCTGGGTTTAAGGCACTGTGGTCGGCTCCCTGCTCCTGCTGTCCCTGCCCCTGTGCAGCTCTGCCATCCCTCAGTCATGCTGGCAGCAGTGCTCATGCAGAATTGCAAGCCACGTCACGGAGCTGGAAAGTGATGCAGGGGAAAATGCACTACCTGAAATGTAATGCAGGGAAAAAATGTTCAGCCGGCTTCATTCAGCATTCAGTTCACAGTGTGTGACCGACCTGTCTGTCAGCTGTACTGGTAGGGCTGAACACTGATTAAAATCAACTTTTTCTTCCCTGGATAACTTTCCAGTGCCTGTACCCATACAATGAGGGAGGATACAGGGATGGAAACAAGCAGCACAGTGTAAGGTGGGAGCACGACTTCTTCTTTTGGCAAACGTACCAGATTTGGGTCAGCTTGAGTTGTTTGTTGTACTATGGATTATGCCAAAGTCGTGTTTTAATTACCATTTTACTTACTGTTTTCTAGGGTTTACATACAGGGTCCTGCGGTTTGACAATGCCAGCCACCTGTAGAATTAGCAATAAAAACCAAAGTCTTTCCTCTATAAGCACCGGGCAGTATTATCTATAAATAAAATCTTCCAAATATTATTCTCAACTACAGAGCAGCTTGGAAGGCCAAAAAACTGTCTTTCATTACTCTAGAAACTGCTTCACACTTTTGAAAGCACTGGTTTAGCAGTGATGCATCCCCTCATGCTCTGACCAACTTCACACTTCATTTTTTATCCAAATCTCTGTAAGAGGCTCTGAGGACCTTGCCTGTGTTCCTTCCTACTCAAGTCTGTTCCCATCTGCCTGATCCCCTCAGTGACTTTATAATGCTTCTTTTGTGTCACCAGAACTACTGCTGCCTTCCAGTCAAACTTCCCACACTGGTCTCTAAAACTGCACTCCCTGCTTCTGCGTGTTCGGTTTCTGTATCTGCAAGTGCATGAATAAGGGCTTGTTTGGATGCACAAAATTTACTATGACCATTTTTACCATTTGGGTTCAGGCGGAGAACTCTGTACCCAGAGCAAAGCTCTGTCCCCATGGAAAACTGCCAAAAAACCTCCTGATCCCAGTAATCAGGGGAAGGTTTTGTGAGGAAACTGTGCAAAGAGGTCCCTCACCCCGCCTGATTCGCAGCTGGGGTTTCTCCCTGGCAGTTGAGACCGGTGATGTGAGAGGGTTAGTCAGGAGTGGGAGCAGATTCCTGTGGGGCTTCACCAGCCAAATTCCTATCTAGCAAAAGGTTGCTACAGCAACTCTGAGCCTCCTGAGATACAGAAATTATTGTAGTGGCTGCTGAAATGCCTCCCTACTGCTCTGAGACAGGATAAGAAAAATCCTTCCCTTTAATAGAGAAAGCTTACCCACTGCCACACCTTTTATGCCAGCTCTGTGTGAGCACCAGGTTTCCTGAACTTGCTCAGGAACTGAGGGCTACCTTACCCTCCAAAGCAAGATGCAGTTCTTCCCTGGCATGTAACGCAAACATAGAAACAATAAACCTAAACACCACGCACCAAGGACTACAGTTCCAACACTTTTTTCCCATGGAGACGGTAGGAGAAAAAACAAATCATATGACAAAAGTTAATATACCCCTGAGTGGGCTGTACAGAATATAGAAACCTGCACCAAGCCAAAATATGTATTTTCCAGCCTAGAGTTTGTGGTTTTCAAAAACCACGTAGATACGGAAAAACATAAACAAAGCAAAACAGGGCAAAATCCCTCATAGCTCCTCAATGACTGTCCAGTAGTTTTTTGGCTGCCTCCAGCCTGCGCATGTTTTCCTCTGGCATTTGTCCCACTCACAGGTCGTTCAGTCCACTGGACTATGTAATAAATACCAGACAGAGATGATGCTTTAGCTAGAATGGGAACACTTGTGACCTGGACAGGTCCTGAATCTAGAATGGGGTGGACTGAGGATAGCCAGGGTATAGAAACAGCAAATATGTGTGTACCATAAGTGGAAAAACTTCCTCAAAATTGCTCCCATGTCTCTCCTTTTGACTTTTCAGCAGCCCAGGTTGCTCTAGAAGCCCAACATGAAAAAAGCAGAATCAATTATCTGAAGTAGTACCTGTGCTTACCTGAAATAACTTTTAAAACAATTTCTTGAAGAACAAAGTCACCACTTTTGTACAGCTGCTCAGTTTAAACTGGAGCGTTGCACATTGGCCACAACAAAAGGGACCAAAATCCTCCGGGTATGAGTCCAGTAAAATCCATACAGTTACCTCCTGGCTGAATTTGGCCCAACATATTTGAACAACCTCTGGGATTGTTCAATTCAGAATATTGCACTAATCCAATCTCCTGCAGTTGCCAAATGCTGTAATGTTTGGTGTCAATATGAGGCATTTTCGATTTTTTGACACCAGCTTGGTATCTTGTTAGAGTATTTCATTGGCTTCTTACCTTTTGCCAGGCCTAGGAGCTTTTGGATTAACTCTGGAAAGCTTGAGGACAAACGATGCTTTCAGTATCTCAAAATATCTTGCTCAAGTCAGAGAAAAAATTATTTTTTTACTTCCCTCAGTTTAGTGTCTACTGTGAAGACGATTCTCAGAGATCAAGAAAAGCATATAATGTTTAAAACAAAACATTTGTTAACTAAGGATTTCCTGGATTTTTCTGCTTTCTTATTTATCCTACGTCCTGGACCTTGTGAAATCACTGTTTAACTTCCAGTATTATTTATGGAAGCCAGCCTGTTGCTGTTTCCAGATCTTACAGAGAACTTTCAGTTTCCAGTTTCAGTACCAGGTGCATAGTCCTGGCTTAAATTAATCTGCTAAAAAGTAACATCCAGTAAGGGCTTAACCCTCTCACTCCCTGTCTGAATCTTCACAGGTAGGACCTTTTTCTACCTTTAAGCTATCTCCATAGAGTCAGGTTCCTGAGTCCTGCAAGCTCCTCTTCTGTGACAATTGAGAATTTGGGACCGCACAGCCCTTTCAGTGCAGCAGAGGTGAATACTAGTCTTGGAGCATTTCTGTTGTGCACAGAGAGAGCTTTGAAATATTACCCTCTCAGTTATCAATACCAAAGCCTAGCTGCCTAAGCATGGAAATAGATTTTAGGAAAGTAACAATTTTTATGACGCTCCACTATTGATCAAAACTCTTCAATCCACAATAGAAAGAAGCAGACAAGGAATAAAGATTTAACACCCTGGATCCAACTTCCATCAGTGTGCCTTCTCTGCTCTACCACCATGGAGAAAAACTCAGATGAAAGTGGAACCCTCCTCAGCACATGGGCCCTGGATTTGCACGCTGTAGCATTGTGTGCTACCTTTCACAACTGCAAAGTAGTTTTAAAATGTTAGCAAATCAGGAATCAACATTTTACATCCATTTTGCATGAGTAGAAGTGACCACGCATACGGTACAAGGCAGCACAGAGTCGGGTCGACGAAGTCTACGTGCCTGCTATCTAAGCAAGGTTGTTAATGGTTGCTCAATACGGAGCGTTAATGAATAGAAAAGGATGAGAGAGAGCAATAATAAGTAACTTATTTAAAACTGTTCCCGTGCTCCCTTACGGTGCAGTCCTCTTGTCTGACACTTGTAACTTTATGTCACGTGAGAGAAGACACACGGCGTCATTGCTTGGACTTCAACATCACGACACCAGTTACAGCCACAGGAGCCTCCTAGGACGACAGATAACGGTTACAATCCAATGATGACCCACCTGGATGTGAGTGGGATGGAACAGCATCATTTTCAAATGCTTGTTTGAAAACCTGGGGAAAAACATCCCCAAAGTCTTTATTTAAACAAGAAAGTATCAAGGCTGTGAAATCAAGCACACGCTGAAATTAGAAAATTTCGGGGTTAGAAAAAGAAGCCAGGAACTATGTAATTAAAGATTACTTCGGGGCATATACATGGAAAGGCAACCTTTATTCTGGCATTTTCTGACTTCACTGTGCTTGCAAATTATTCATATTTTGGCACAGATTTTGTATAAGTAAAATGTATATATTATATATAGAACTGAATTAATCTCTGATATATTTTTGCCTCATAAATAGTTTCCTGTTTCCAGGCTAGAATCTACAGCATTGACATATTCAGATGCCAGTTGCTGGATTTATTCACTTCTTGATAATCCAAAGCCTGAGCCTGGATGTGCTCACCCTCTCCAAATTTCAGTCTTATCTAGCATTTTTTCTAAGCCACGCAGATAAATTATCTCAATGTCCTGAGGAAAAGTGATTCTCTTGTCCAGAGGCTCTGAATTGCTGCAAGTTGTTGTTTTGGTTTTTTTTCTTCATATGCCACACAATGATGAGTTTAAGCATTAAGACTGATGAACAGAAAATTTTTCTCTATTTCACTAATTTAATTTTTCAAATATCTGTAATGTTGTGTAATGTGTAATTTCTAAATAAAAGAAGTGGCTTTAAAAACTCTGCTTTAGCAAGACCAGATTTATTTCAGTGTGCCCCAAGCCACATAAAGAAAGACCAGCACAGTGAATCTGAAAATAATCTTCATGTAGAATTAGAGAAGTGGAAGAAAGATTGGAGGAGACCCCATTAATTCATCTTCTTGCAAATCACATAAGAATGTGACATAATAATTTGCACTAGAACAGATTATTTTGTTCTCCAGAAGCAAAAAAAAGCTTCCTATAAATTTTCTCCCATAAATTTTCAAAAAATCCTTTGAGTTAATAAATTCTAAAAGAAAAAAGGACACATTTAACTTTTATTGCATTCAAATTTTGAATTATACACATGGTTCATTTTCATTCCTGTCTTCTTTCTCTCAGATCAATGTTCTGCAAAAGCAGCGAAACTGCTTTTTGAGGCTCTGTTACTGTTCATTATCAGTGGAAGGAAGTTTCTCTGTGAATTACGCAAACACTTCAGTGCCGTTTAATTCAGTGAAAACTGAGGCACACAGAGTCAGGCATTGAGGCTTCTGTCAAATCTGAGAGCAGAGCACAGAGCCTTCAGTATTCCATCTGCACACCCATTCCTTAGCCGCCTTCCTCCTTTCCTGCGTGCGTACGCTTCCAGAAAAAAAAAAGGCAGGCAATGCTCTAAGCATCCTCTGACCTGCTTAGAGAACTAACGTGTCCACAGACCACAGAAGACATAAAGTCAAGATGCCAAGAACACTAAACGTGGTAGGATCAGGAAATCCCAATTGCCTCCATTGAGATGTTAATGAAAGATAATGGTGAACATTTGCTGTTACTCGGATATCACTTCCTTGTGACAATATGTGTTACTTAATCTGCAAAGGTCAACGAATTACGCTTTGGCTCCTTCCAAATGCCTGTGCAATGAACTTTGCCATTTTTAATAGAGATTTCTCTTCAAAGAACTGGTGGTACAGGTTTGAGGCTTAGAATGCCTCTGAACCTGAAAACACCTTTCATCCCAGTGTGTTTCTAGCACTACACATAGAGTTTTAGAGCTGTCAGGCCTAAGCAGAGCCTCCCCTGAGGTGTTCATTCGCAATTTTCACAGAACCTAGCACAAGCTAAGCACATAAGGAGCACAATTATCGATTTTTTTGAATCCTCTTGCAACATAAGTGATTAGCCAATGTGTTGAACCTGAAACACATGCAAAGAGATTTAGGAAAAGTGGGATATGTGATCATCTGAAGTGTGACCAAGGTTAACAGCCATTTGGATGAGCAACTTCCTCTGCATCTTCAATTGCGTCACTTAAAAAAAGAGGACCTAGGCTGGAAATGTTGCAGGTCAACAGCTTGTCAGAACTGCATAAATGCACGGAGAATGGTATGAATGGACACAGCCCTAATCCTGGGAGCTAAACGGCACAGCTGCTGACCCCCCTTTTCAGCCATGTGGTGCTCCACTGAAACCAGGCGTGTTTGCATGGACGCTCCACACAGCGCACAGGTCTGGGGGCTACATTCTGACCCAGGGCGGAGGGTTCAAATAGCACGAGAAATCTCCAGGCAGAAGCAGGACAGCGGGGTTCAACTTAGGGGGTCGTGGAATGCACAAGCGCAGCACAGAGACAAGACTGGGGAATTAGGCTGCTGGCAAGTAGCAGCTGAAAGCTGATTGAATACAACAGCTTGAGCTTTCATACTGGGCAGATAGGCAGCAGCTATTTAAATGGAGTATTAACAGTTTTGCTCTTAATTATTTCCAAACCTTCCAGCTAACGCAAGCTCAGCATGACATGTATTTTGGCCTTAATTATTTGCTGTTTCTGTATGAATCCAGTTAAAAGCAAGCTGAATGGTTTGTTGAGAATTTCTGCCTATTTAAAATCATTCCTCTAAGTGCTTGGCTTCTCTCTTCAAACAGCTGTCATGTAAGTAACTGAATATATACCGCACAAAAATGTTCGCTTTCTCCCTTTCAAGTGGAATTTTCCTGAAATGACACTGCCCTGCAAGCCAACAAATGGTCATCGTTCTGGCCCAGTGGCAGGTGGACAGCCCTGAAACTCCAGAGCCAACAGGGGAAACTTTATGCCTTTCAAAAAGGGAGATTCCAATCTTGCCAGTTAGGTATTACTGTCTTTTCGGTCTGGGAAGATCTGAGATTGTGGCGTTTCTATGTATAGTTCAGCTTTTTCTAGAAGTTTCTGAAAGGATATGACTTATAAGTTTTATCTCAGATACTTCCATAGTCATGTGAAAGCCACAACAGCTGGTTTACACCTCAAAGAATAAACAATTACTAATAAAAATGTCAAACCTCTCCCAAACATCTCTGAAATAAGAGAGAGGCCTTCCAAAACATCTTCCAGCAGACTGGTTTCACGCAGCTCCTTCCAAAAGTGAGCACGTGAACTTTGGTTTCCTATCTGTATTTTCTGTACTTCCCCCTTGAAGGGGATGTATGAAGTATGTATGAAGAACCCGGGATTTCTCTTCAGTAGTGGATCCAGGGTGGACACACAACAGCAGTTGTGACAAGCGGGACAGAATGTACTAGATGACATTCATTCAGCTTATGAGAGGACAGACGTATAAAGATTATAGCAGCATGAAGTAAAATAGGTTCATGTAGACAACACAGGATCTAGCGTAAAGACTGCTGACTGGCAGAAAGCCAACCCATCAAAAAATCTGATACATATTTTTACTGGCACGGTGAATTTATAGCCTGAGATTTTTATATTCCCTTCATAAAAAAAAAAAAGCTTTGATATCTGCTTTTTATTTCATTGTACTGAGGAAAGGAAGAATGTCCTCTCACCAAACTGAAGGGAGAATGAATTTAACTGAGCCTCTTTCTTAGTCAGAATAATTGAATTGATTCTTCTTTGAGCCAAAACAGCAAAAAAGTAAACTACTGTCACTGCTTCTGTTTATCATGGTCTTCAAGCCTCCTTTCTGGGTGATTCAGAAGGAATTCAAATGTACAGAAACAGTAACAAACAACAATCTCGTATATGTCAGCCAGGATTAAACAAAAGGATTAACTGGAAAGCCACAATTTCAGGTGGCAACCACAGCTTTTCAAGCAAAAATTGAAAATGCATCAGAGATAAGAGATCTTTAAAAAATGTCCAAAAGTTGAACGTAGCATTTAGCAACAGCTCAGACACATCCCCAGCCACACGGAAAGAGACAGGTCTTTCCCTTTCCTGTTAGCCAAGAAACATAGAAGCAATAGAAGCTGTTAAGAGCTCCAGCACATCATATTCAGCACAAAATGGCTATAAAATACCCGGTTTGAATATTTTGAGGCCTTACAGGTGTCACAATGTAGAACCCCTCTCAACTTGTCTCAAGATACAAGGATACTGAATGCTCCAAGTTTTCTTACGGACGATGAGCATTCACAGGCTGTGACTGAATACCCACCAGGCTACCACGGCATGGTGAGCATGGACGTTTTGCAAGAAGTGGTACTTGCCTTTAAAGGTCAGTCTAAGCAGTGGGAATCTCCCAGCTTTGCAGAAGAGCGTGGCATTCTGCACAGCAAATATGAATGAGCAAATCTGCTTGTCCCTTCCTACAGTTGTCATGAACAGGTGCTACATGAATTCAGGCCAGGAATAATTCATGTCTTTACCATTCTCTGTGAGATTTTCCTTTGTCTTTCTTCTCAGTCTTTTCTGTGACATTTGAAATGTGAAAACTCTTGTACGTGCAAGGTAATCAAGTTCACATTTGGGAACGGTATGTGAATTCAACATACTGCCCCGAGGCTCAGGCCCGAAGGAACTTCACTGTGCAGGGATGGATTATGCAAAGACAGCGATACAAGAAACATGGTGACATTGCTAGCTGTGAGAATAGAATAGATGGGCCTTATTGGATTGATAAAAATAGCACGGGCAGGTAGAGGTGTGTGTAAAATGATACGATTTGGAACAATAGGACTTCACGCTCCTTTTGCACAGGTATAAAGAGCTACACAAGCATTGTTCTAATTCAGTGCTGCCATAAACTGCCCAGATGAAGGCAGCAGCAACCAGTACAGCTGAGCCAGCGTGGGGTAGAAACAATGCTTCCTGTAGTCCTTCAGTGACTGCTGCAAAATTTCTGTCTGCCACACCTAAATTATTCCTGGAGTACCTGGTGCTCCTCCTCCACCTCTTGCGTGGCCAATTGGAGCTTCAACCTGGCCCTAATTTTGCAGCTAGTCTCAACAAGTACAGTGAACAGTCCAAAGCATTCCTGGCACAGTGGAGCAGACGTGAGCAAGAATTGTCTTTTAGCAGTTGCTATCCAAAAGAGACAGAATATATTTTCCAGTTACGAATTCTGGATAAAAGTTATGAACTCCAGAGAGACAGTTTGTCCTCTTCCGCTTCAGCTACAGATGTGAAACAGATTCTTGAATTTGCAGTCAGAACAAGGTAGGACAGTGTCTGCTCGTGCTTTTGCTTTCTGTTTGCAGACACTTGAAAAGGAAACCTGTTTTCTCCACAATGGAGTGAGTTTTAATGCAAGCTTCATTGCACTACTCCGTTGAAGGCAACATTAAACAAATGTGTCCAAAAAGCACAATTTGGTACTTGATATTTTTCACATTTTCTGTGCTATAAACAAGAAAATCAGATTATTTCACCGTTCATTTTATTGAATCGTCCTCTCATAGCTCAAATATCTCTCTTTGCCTGCATACCACTATACTGCCTTTGAATGTCATTGCTAAATGACATTATTTTTATCGTACATATAGGGCACCGAGAGCCAAAATGCTTATCCACACGGGCCAGTGTTAGAATGAGAATGATGGGGTTTTTACTTCTAATCCACCGTTCATTAACAGAAAATTCAGAATCTTCATCTACCATGCGCTTGGATTTCAAATGTTATTTTGCCCTGTTCAAAGATACTGTATTATGTCTCCAGCTGGCTTTTGCTTAGAGCTATACAGCTGGAGCACAAAAGTGTTCTGAAATGTCCCAACTGAATTTCAAATGAGTCTCAGAAATAGGCAAGGATATACATGATACATGCAGAATATGTATCTAGGGAAATCACAGAAGATCTAGTTCCCACTAGTTGGTTATACATAAATTATTTAGGCAATCTTAGTAAGCCTGTTGATTAGCTGGTGGCAGAGGTATCTATTCCAGATGAATTTAGGGTCAGGATTAACTCATGAAACTTGGGTGGCACTGGCCATGAAACAGCTAGAATCGTCGCAGCAACCTCGATTAAAAATTAGGTAGTCTCCTTTTTTATCACTTTTTAATTTATTTTGATTTTTTTAGTTTTCCTTAACAAAGAGGACAAGATTTCTGAAAATCATGTGATAAATGTCTTACAAAACGACACTAGAAACTATTTAGGGTGACTGGAGAAGAAACAGGACTGGGAGCCAGGAGACTATTTCTATTTCTAGTTCTGCCATGGACTGTGTGACTGTGACTTTGAACCTCAGCTCCCGTTTTTTCATGAAATGGGGATGATAATACTTACTGTTCTCTCAGGGATATTGTATAAGATAATTTTCATTAATGTTTATGAAATGCTTGAGATGCTTCACTAAAAGAAGTTGTACATGCTAATTATTAATCAAGTAACAGTAAACACAGTATCAGCATTATTATTATTATTATTAATGTTTGTTAATATTATTAGTGTAAAATCATAAGCTTGATAGCATTGTTCTTATAAAAAGTCCCACCTGCACATAGCGCGAAGATCATTGTAGCTCAATTCTAGGAACAAGAATGCTGCCAGCAGAGTTTCAACATGGGAGTGGGAAAGAATTCTTTAAGTTCTCCCTCCGAGCAATTGTAGGTGGTAAAAATGAATATCTTTTTAATAATGCTTTGTGACATAGGAGCAGAAGCAGCTTTAAGAGCTTAACAGTATTTTTAAAATATGACTCAGGAGAGGTTTTCTTCTTCTAACAGAACTGGATGAAAAAAAAAAAAAAAAGCAAAACCAAACCTCCCAGGAGTTGAACAATCTTTTAGAAACCGAGAATCTTGAAATAGAACAAGTATTGTAGGTCAGGATAATTTGAGTTCACATGCACACCATTGACATATAAGAAATCGATGCATAAACAACAGAGAAAACCAGATCTCTCATATGGGAAGCCTTGAGCTCTGACAGATTAATCCTAAGAATTTTTGTTCTGTGAGTAACCGAACACTACCACAGGTAATTCAGGAGGTTAAATCTCCTTAGAAAATCTATCATTTTTGTGAAATACCCATATAGGTTGTATTGAATGGTAGAAATGAGGTGAGGAAGCGGAAACATGGAAGATCAATACAGCATTTAGTTTGCTAAGGGAAATGTGTTCAGATTTGGTTAGAGTCACATTAATGAAGACTGAAGGCAGATCAGCAGTTTCTCTTTTTCTCCCGAACAGCTCATGTTAGGAAGCAGGCATGAAGACCTTAAGAAAGGTAGGGGAAGGTGACAGGCACAGTGTAATTGCACCCATTAATCTTACCACAGAAACACTGCCTTTTAAAAAACAAAACTCGTGTAGATTGTGGGTTACACCAATTTCTGATGGTTCAGACTGGAAGAATTTAATGGGTAAACCAAACAAAGCATTTGGTTTCAACCCCTCATTTTGTTTTATTTCATGAAAGAGAAAAAAAAATCAACATAAAAGGTTTTTTTATTAAATAGAATTTTGGAAATCCCATTTAATATACCACATAACCAATAAAAGAGCTTGTTTGATGGTATATGGGAATTTTAGCAATGTCTGAAAACTGAAGTGTGTTGCTTCACTATGTTACCTATGAGCTTGGAGGAGATCCTCCACAAGAAACAGGGAAAGCAACTTCAGCTTGTGTCATATCGCAAAATGTCACAAGTCTCATAAAAGCAGTAGTCACGTGCCATTAATCCCAAACAATGGCTGAAAAGGAAGTAATCTTCATGACTAAGAAAAGCTTTTTGATCTCACATTACTGCTACTCACCTACATGGAGTGCATCTGGGTGTCTTCCTTTCAATCCCGAAAAGTCAGCGCGAGTGTGATTTTTCATGTGATTCGGTAAGCGCGTGAAATGACAGGCACTTGTTGCATGGTGGAACTGTTCATTGTACAGCACTGTAACACTGAAAAAAAAAGGAAATATATATTGTTTTTACCTCCTTGATTACAGCCTCTGGTAGGGTCAACAGATGAAAAAAGAAAATAAATGTTTTAAACCAGGAAATTCAGATGGTTCACTTTAGCCAAGGAGCCATACTGCACAAAGTCTGGGTAAACAGAAGGTGAAAAGATTAAAAGCTGGCATTCCTGAGTTACATTCTGGTTATCACTGCTACTCTCAGATGAATATAAACATCAATATGTATAGACTGATACAAAAGTCTAAAAAGTGTAGCAGGTTGTGTACTTCTTTGGACATCCTATCCCAGATGGGATCTGGGTTTGCTTTCAGCGTACGAAACTTTGGTTCTGTTCCCATAAATATCTATGAAGCAGGAAAGGAATTTGGATTTATAGTGTCCCTAGAGAGGGATACAATGGTACTATTAATCTACAGTAATTTTTGCCCTACCTTGTAGCTGGGAGTTTCTAGGACTTGTCATTAGCCCTCTAAGTGCCAGGTTAGCTCACCTGAACCTGGCTAATATAAACCAGTGTGCACTCCATGTCGAAGAGAGTGCAGGCGAAACTCTAAATGCCACGTTAGCATTTCTAACACACTCAAGAATCTCAAAAAGAAACCATTAAAAATAATTGACCAAAGTTTTAACACCATAAGAAATGAGGCCATGTTGCATGTTTATGTGTCCATCTTCGCATTGTTACTGCTCTCCTGACTAATAACTTTAAAACCGAAGCAACGTCTTTGCTCAGGAAGTGGTGGCTCTGGTGTCATAGCAAAGTTAATTCAACTTTCATTGCACTATTAAGTTCTACAGACAAGTACTACTTAGTATTTGATTTTAGTATTAATATTTGACCACGGCCACAATATCCCAATTAGCCATCAACTTGTTACAGACAGAAAATGCATGGTAGTTGTATAACACCTTACAACAATGAACTCTGCCATTTTATAAACACTGTGCGTGGCCACACAGCCCCCTACAAGGTTGGTAGTATCCCTAGCCCCTTCTACAGAGAGAAAAATTGAGATCCAGAAGCACACAAGGAAAAAAATGGCAGCTAGCTGCCAAATTAGACCTTAATTAGATGGAAAATTCAGGTCAGGATGAGATAAGAATTCAAATCTCAAGGGCACCGACCAGCGCTTTATTTCTGAAGTTGTGGTGCATTTTTAAGATAGCAGTCAAGCTGATTTCCCTTTAAGAGAAATGGCCTGGCCATCAAATAAAGGATCAATTATTTTTTCAGATAGGTGTGATGGATCCTGGTTCTGATATAATGTTGCTCTCTCCCATACTTCTGGACCTCCTACTGACGTCAGCATGGGATAGAAACAGAGAAATGGAGATTATTGTGGCAAATACTCCAATGGAGTCTTGGGTGACAAACCAAGTGACTATCAGTAGGATACAGAAATAAGAGAAGAAATCCACCCAAGCCAAACGGTGATCTCTTACTGTCACTGAGATCAGAATCTGTCTCGCTGTCTCTTTTACTCTACCAAGGCAGCTGCTTTGTGCAGGAACAGCGATCCAGTTCTAGAAATCTCCCAGCAGCAACGCTGCCCTTTGTGTTCATCATTCCTCTGTCTCCGTGGAAGTCAAATCCTACCTGCTGCTGATACAGGAACACACATTGCCCAGGAATAAAAATGATTCATAATTAACTCAGATTATCTTACTTATCAAAATTCAAACTCATGTTTTATCACTGATTTTTCCACTGGGTTTGTGTAACTATTTCATCTCAGTATTTTTTGCATTTTGCTGTTTAAGCCTAAGCTTCTTAAAGGGGGAGAGGGGGAAAAAAGCCCTTGACATAATACCATGAAATCAAAGAGCAAGCTATCTGGAAACCAGTTACTATATTTAAACTGCATTATCCTATGACAGAATGGCAGTTTTAAAACCTTTCCACTTTGATACAGCACTTTTGCAGTATTTAAATATGTCTTAGTAGATTTCAAGTGGCAGAAACATTTTAATAACCGTAATTTAAGAGGAATAAAATAGTACCGTGGGAGGAAGAAACAATGCCTCCATTTGTCACTCACGAAGGCGTGTATTTGAAATCAGCTGGGGTAACAAAAGCAATGAGTTTGGTGGTCTCAACCTAAGCCCCATTAGGCAATTAGCCAGTCTGCAAAAATCATGACATAATTTGGCACAGTTCAGCAGAATGGTATCACTTTGTCCATGTCCACGGAAAGAGATCCAGGCCTGAAATAGAAAGGCTATTGCAGGTCAGCGTTCAGGTGTATTGGCTCAACAAACTGGCGTTTGGTGTAGGGCTCTTGTGCGCTGCGCTTAGCTCCAGTAAAAACTATTAATCTTCTTTGAAAATCGAGCTACAAAACATACGGGTTTGTGTACGGCGAGAGACAATTCACATTATAACCAGTAACTGCTGCGAATCTGCTTTGCAGCAATGGGGGTGACTTAATGGTACTGCAATTTGAAGGCAAGCATCCTGCAGTCTTCTCTCAGGCCAAACTCCCATTTACTTCAATTAGCAAGCACTACAGAAACTGTTTTATTGCAGCTGCCTGATGCGCTGGCTGCTTCTGCTAATATATTACAGTGAAAAAGAGATAGGCCAATTGTAGGAATGGTGTGACTTCCACTGCGTGCGTGGAATTTCACCCATTTTGTCGTGGTGAAAGGTACCACTTTCCAAGGTACCCCTCAAAGGGGTTTCATTGTAAATACAAAGTGCAACTTCACTTTGCAGCAGCAAAATAGATTATTTCTTCCTTAAAGGTGGAGAATGGGAAGCTATCTGAACCTGCTGGAAGTATCACTGGCCTGGAAGCTTTCATGGGCTCACATTGCTTAAGGCAGAGCTGAGGTGTCGTCATTCTGATTTGGGTCAAGATAATAATCTTCTTTAAGAGACAAGACGAATTTCACAGAAAACTTTATGAATCCTTGCATAGAGACGGGAAATAACACTGATTTCAATTCACAATTCTAAATCCGTATGGTATCAAGTGATGCCAAAATTAGCAGGTACTGCTTCTTCTGCAGTATCTACACGGGTATTTGTGGTTCATTCTGCACTACACTGTCTAGACCAAGCATTGTATCTGCAAATGTTTTTCACATGTGCAGCTCTCAGAAGATCTAGCTGCCATTGGAGGGTATCACCTGCAAAGAAATCCTCAGTGGTCAGCTGGCATTGGGCTTGCACACCTGAGGCAGGACAGGGAAGCAATCGTGAAGGAAATGCAGAGTTTATTCTGCTCTGGAAGAGAAAGACCTGTAGAACAGTCCTCAGTTCAGTCGAGAGTCTCTCAAAATCCACTGAGCCGTAACAGAACACAGGACAGAAATAAACACAAGTAGAGGACTACGCTTTCGGGTTCTTTCTAGATTTCATGTAGGGTCTATGATCAAAAGATGGAGAAAAAGAGGAAGAATCAAGCCCTCTGTTCTTAATGGATGAGAGTGCAACAATGCAAGTGGTGCTGTCAAACTGTAGCTGAACTAGTGACTCCCAGAGAACACCAAGAGTTCCCCAGGATTCGCTAGAACACAAACTCTGTTAGCTTTCCTAGCAGCATTTCCGCCTGTTAACGACTTTGACTGAAAGGACACCGTATCTACTTTATTATACGCTCTGCCAAGCTCTGATTGCACATGCTATGGTTCTGGTGTGCTTAAAATAATTCTCCATAAGCCTTTTTGGAAACAAGCACAAAAAAGAAACCAACAATGACATACAAATTATATCAGAGGGAGAAATAATATTAAATATGGCCCAGGTCTCTTTCTAATACCAGTTTGTTTTGAAAATTGCTACTGATGCTTAATTGTACTGCTCTTTTACAACACTTAAAAATAGTAAGAAAATGAAATGCAGGACTTTCAAGTCCTTTACAGGTGCTCTCGTGTGTGAAGATGAGTAAAATATGCTTGTGTGTGGAAACGTTGCTGTGGTAAACGTTTTTTTACAAAAAGCTCACATGTAATGCAGGTTGTGTTAACGTGGTAGCAGGGAGGTAGCCGCCATAATTCTGTATATAATGATTACGGAAATGAAGTCATTTTTTGTATTGCATATGCACACAATATGGGGACTGACACCGAGTCTATCACGCAGAGATGTCTGAAGACAGAGGTGCATATAAAAATACCCGTGTGTCAGAAGATACTGCGAACCTTGGAGGGGGTGAGGTGGGGCTGCGGCCGGCATCGCTCAGTGGTCTTGTTGGCATTGAGTGTGTGTTTTCAAAGACATTGTTTTGTAAGACTACTGATTCCAGATGCATGTGCACCTTGTGGCTTTGGTTATGTTTCAGGGATGAGGGGATCATGTGTTCATACAATATTAAAACTAGGTAAGAAATGTGCAGTAAATAATATAAACTATATACAACACACGTTGACGTCCTCTACCTAGCTAACAGTTATGTCTCTATATGTGCAGTACGTCTATATATATGTGTGAGGTAGTGGTATGAGAAACAACTGTAATCAAGCAACATTTGGCCGTGCTGATTAATCCTGCTGATAAGCAAGATAAAATTAATACAGGCAAGGCATGGAACAAGTGATTGTCATACCTGAACTAGATGATCAGATCTAACTCATGAATTTTCATTCAGAACTGCCTTGCAAAGTGCAGGCACGCTGTCAGGGTATCCTAGTCTGGACACGGGCTAGTTAGAGGAGTCTCTTTTAGGGCAGTTGTATGTTCACTAGAAAGGATATAGGGCCATACATACCCCAGAACACTGTCATTTTATATTGGCTGTCCCCCCTCCTCACTCCTTTTGCTAACAGAGGTAAGACCAAGATATTTTCCTTCCAGATCAGACACACGGTTTCTTAGAGCGTGGTGCTGTGGGTGGTTTGCAACAGTGATGGATATGCAGATTGTATGTAGGATCTGCATTTATGTAAGCCAGCACACATGTAGAGATCAGCTTTTAAATTTGTACCCCCCTATACAAGAACATCGCTTGGCACCAAACGTTTTTAAGGGAAGGCATTTGTATTGTTTACTGAATTGCTTGCTGTGTGTTGTGTATGCATCACAAGTGTCGTTAGTGTCAGCTGGTGCCAATTTCTGTATTGCGCTCATTGAAGTTTCTGTGAATTATTGGGTGGGATGGCTCAACCAGTCAGTTTTCTGCATTCTATACCGGTTGGCGAGTCCATGTCAGCTATCGGGATACCGTGCTGAGGAAAGCTGGGATCTCACACCACACACGCTGCTGAAATCTCAGTTTGCAGTTTCTACCTCCTTACGTGATCTCTGTGCGAGCTGGGGCTGAGTGTGCGAGTCACCGTCATGTTGGCGGGGCAGCGAGCGATGGGAACGGGGGAAGCTGCGCAGGGGACACTGCTCGGGGTCAGCGCAGGCCTCGGCAGAGCTGGGGCAGGCCCTCTGGGGAACCAACCCCCTCAGCGCCGCCACGGAGGCACACAGCCCTGGCTCGTCCCTCTCACCTCTGCCGCACGCATGGCTGGATGAGGCTCCTGTCACGCCAGAAGCGACGGCAGTCCCCACAGACAGGCCGGCACCCCTGTCGCGACACTGCGGCGGGGCAGCTCCGCGCCACCCCCAAGCGCTGAGGCGCCTGATCGCGACAGCGCTTCGCGCGCTCGGGGCAGCTCCCCTCAGCCGGCGCGCGCACCCGCCCTCAGCCCTCCAAGCA
>VZZY01014309.1:40011-104777 GCA_013400335.1 Eurystomus gularis | reverse complement strand
TTAAATTTTTAATTATATTTTTTTTTTCTCCCCCTCCTGCCTCCTTCGGGAAGAGCGAGGAGCTGAGGTGGGCTCGGGGGCTCCTCTCTGTTGCGGGAGGGGGTCTATGGTGATAGCACGGGGGTGGTGGAGGAGAGAGCGAGGGGCTGAGGAGGGGGCTCGCCGCCGCTGAGGAGGAGGAGGAGGAAGAAGAAGAGGCGAAGCACGGCACCATTTGCTGCTGCCTGCCCCAGCCATGGAGAACGCGCACACAAAGACTGTGGAGGAAGTTTTGGCTTATTTCGGCGTCAACGAAAGCACCGGGCTCAGCCTGGAGCAAGTCAAGAAGCTGAAGGAGAAATGGGGCTCCAACGGTAGGTGAAGCGGCCCCTCGCCTCCCTGCCTCCCTCCCGGGGATGCTGTCGCTGGCACTCATCATCTCCCCCCCCCTCTCTGCTCCCTTTTCCGCCCCTTTCTTTCTTTCCGCTCATCCTTCCCGGGGCCCCGCGTCAAGGCCTAACGCGTGTATTTGCAAAGCCGGCATCTCTTTGCAGGACCCGGAATAGGAGCGAGAGAGAGAAGATGGCTGACTTGAACTCCACCTCGTGGGTTTCTTTCATAGCCCGAGCTCACAGGGCTGCTTTGGGAAGGAGGATGTCACCTCCGTTTCCTTCCACCTTAACGGTGGGAAATCTTCTTCCATTCTGAAATGAAGCGCTGTGGGTTGCTGGGGTTTTTTTCGTCCGTCTTGACCTTCATTTTTCCCTGCTTTTCGGTGCCTTTCTGTCCCGTATTTTCCATTCTCCCGAGCCGGGGCACATAATTCAGCCCATATGATGTGTCTTTTTTAAAATCCATATTGCTTGGCCCTCCTAGTCCCTTTGGAACTGCCGTGCAGTTGTGTAAAAATGAAAAACTATGAGAAGATTATACGGTGAGGGTTGTTTTTTTTTAGCTTTAAAACTGCTTTTGTGCTTCTTGAATTAGTAAATCTAGTTACAGGGAAATAAAAGGGAGAGCAGAAACAAGAAAATATCCTTAAAATGAAGGAAAGATTTTGAAATATTCTGAACCAAGTTTGTTGGTTTCGGGTTTTTTTTAAGTGAATGTGAAGGAAAACCTTTGTCAGAAAGCATTGTAAAGCATTTTGAGCCTTTGACCCTTTGTGTGCAGCAACAGCAGAAGTCCCACAGCTGGCTGGAGTGATGACTTGGCTGAATTATAATCCTTAGCATATTCCGGCTGACCTGTCTTAAAATGCAAAACTGTCGGGTCTGTTGGGATGCTCTAATGAAAAGATACAGCTTAATGGAGCTTTCAGTATGTCTGTCAAATCCAAGCCAGCTAAGTGTGCAATTCAGGAGCAACATCTGGGGGATGCCTTATAGTGCTCTAATGTGTTTCTCCAATGATTTCTTTTCTTTGACATGCTTCCTGGAAAAATCTTCCACTGACAGAGTTACCAGCTGAGGAAGGTAAGCATATTCATGAAATCTCCTAATTCTTGTTGATAATACATTTTTTAAAATGTGCATAACTCAATGGCTTTGTTCCATATTGCAGGAAAAACCTTGCTCGAGCTTGTGATTGAACAATTCGAAGACTTACTAGTTAGAATTTTGTTGCTGGCAGCTTGTATATCTTTTGTAAGTATGAATTTTTTTATTCTGTGTCACAGAATAATGGATGCTCCAATGTATAGGAACTGTACATACTGCAGGGTTTTTTTTTTTCTCAAAAGGTAGAAGCATAAGATGTGAAGTAAATTGCTATCTCTTAAATGAGTTGCCTTGCGAAGAGATTTCTGTATGCTGGAAAGCAAAATCTCAGGGAATCTTTCACTGCATGAGTCATACGTACGTAACTACACTAGGCAGGTATTCTAAAAGTGCTTCTCATTCAGCCCAGTTTGCTTATTTGCAGTGGGATTTCCCAATGCTTTTGTTGGCTTTGAAAACTAACCTTGAGTAAGTAAGCATTTAACTGGACATCCTTCTTGCCTTTGAGTTAATCGTTATCAAGCTCAATGTATAATCATTGGAAGACATTTTTGGACGCAATGCAGACTGTAAATAGAATTTACATGGCGAATATTCCAGTTGCCTTCCCTTCCTGATAATAGCAAGGTGACAGTTGTTGCTTTTGACAGTGACAAGAATGATGACGGCTGTGATGGCACCATTGTTGACCAAATTTGGTAACTGACCTTTGAATAGCCTAGTCATTAAATGGACATCTTGCTTTGCATACAGGATTAAAAGAACCAGAACACTTTAAACTTAATTTTTATTTTTTAAAAAGCATGATTAGGCAGTCTTTTTACATAATGTGTAAAGGCCAAGTAGAGAGGAAGATGATGGCTGTATGTCTCGGGGAGCTGGACGATAGAAACAAAAGTGTGCGGCACATTAAATTGTTTAGGTAGGTGTAAAAGTTCATAGTAGACTTTGCCCTGGAGTTGTAATTAACTACTTTAAAAAAAAAAAAAAATGGTGCAGCTCTTGGGGGGAGTGGAAATTGTGGTGACTCTTTAGCTAAGGGCAAGCTAATTAGGACGGGCAGAGGAGAATGTGCTCTGAGGCTGTTCTGTGCGGTGGGGGAAGAGTTGTCCTGTGGTGGCCACTGCAGGATACACCGTGTTGCTGATCCTCCACCAAGAGAGGCTTCAGCTCTCCCCACACTGACCCCTTTCACAGAGCTTTGGGGTTTGGTATGTGTATGCTCTTACCAGCTGAGTAATGATTGGTGGCATTGGTCTTGACTGTGGAGACAGATGTCCTTTACTCGCTCTTCTGTTTCCTCCGGAGGACGGTCAGGAAGGCTGTAGAAAACTGAATAAACAGGTCATTCAAAAGCTTTTTTTTTTTTTTTGGTCTCTTCTTTCCCATTTTCCCCTTGCAGAGGGTGAGAAGGGGGTGTATTTCTGTTCCTGAAAAGTCAGGAACGCTTCTCTCATCTCCTGAGGTAAATGACAGTCCAGAAGTTCATTAGTCTTCCATGCCAAAGTACATGATTTGTTTTTATAATAACCAAGTAAGTGAAAAATCAGATTCACCAAACTTTTAAGCTTTCATTGCTGAATCTGTGTAAGCGATACCAGACTGACAGAGGTCATAGAACATACACTGCCAAGCTCTTGTTGAAAACTTGATTATTAACTGGATTTGGTTTCTTTTTTCAGTGTGCTTTATTTTCCTATCTAATTAAGAGGAGACTGTAGTCTGATGGAGTCTGGGATAGATCTGAGTTCTCTGCTTCTGGCATGGTATATGTATGACCTTGGGCTACTGCTCTGCCTTCTCTGTCTCCTATTTAAGAGTTATGGATACCCACTATAAATTGGTGCTAGTAGTAAAGATTTTCTTTTTGATGAATTGTAAAAGGAAAAAAAACCTAGACATAATTTTGGTACTTTAAAAGCACTTCCCCTTTGTATTTGTTTCTGGCTTTTTCTTTGCTCAGAAGATGATCATCTGTTGTCTTAGGTTTTAACACTTTCTTGATGAAAGCACATTAGAGACTTTTGTAGTAGCAGTAAAGAATCGTTGAGTATGTTGATATAAACAATGTATTGCTGCAAAAATTGAATGTAATTAAAAGCACCTAAATTCCGGTGTCCTTTACTAGCCCTACATCATCAATCTAAAAGAAAGAAGTTGAGGCTTTGGATATGAGAGAGAAGATCTTGAGATAAATAGATCATTATTTTATCATGGAAGCTTTTCTGGTGATTGTGTTATGATCATAAATCATATTAGATTCTTCCTATTACGAGTGACTGCACAGAAACAGCCACCTTTAACACTGAGATCTGCATCAGGTTTTTGCACAGAAACATCCCCTCTCACACACAATATGAAGTTGTGTGTTCAAAGTGGCTCCTGTGTCCTCTGCTCCCACACCCCCTGTCAGGTATGTGTCGGTAAAACAACTCAGACTAACGGCTGAATCTGTGTCACCCTGGCTCATTGTAGGGGTCATACGCCGCGTGTTTGTTGGCTCTAGATACGATGTCCTACATTCCGAGTTGGAACTGCTGTTACAGATGTGCCTAGTTAGTAAAAGCTGTAAGTATGGCTTTTGAAGAGAAAAGATCTAAATTCTTTCTGATGGTGAGTAACTGGATCTACATATAGGCTCAGGCCTTGTCTCTGCTTTCTGTTGAATCTGTGAAGCCTATGCAGAAACAAACCTGTGGAGCCTATCTCAGCAGTTCAGGGACCTTCATGACTTTCTAGGTGCAAGTAAGAGGATATTTGATTTTCCATCAACTGTGGCTCTTAATTCTTGCTGCTTGTGTAGCATGCACTCCGATCTCCAGTATTTACGTAAAAGAACAGCTTTCTTTGCTGTATGAGTGACTTTGAGTTGCGAGATGTTAACTGCATCTGATGTAGAATAATTATTTGGTAAAGTATATATGCTTTAAACAGTGACGTGTGCTTAACCACACAGTCTGATCTTTGCAGCATGCTTACAGTGAATTTTCTTCTACAAGATGCAGATTTGTGATGTAGGCAAGATATAGGCTATAAACTCTGCCAAAAACTTCAGTATTCATAAAAGCATCCTAAGAGCATTCCTCCTCTCCCCATTTATTTCTGAGTCCCAAGCTGGCTTAGAAGTGAATGTTTTCTAATAGCTTATATCCATATTTAGCTTAAAACAATATATTGTGCTTTAGTCCAGAGATGATTATAGCCTGTAAATTAGCATGCGTATAACCTAATCTGTGGTAAAAGGTGAGCAAAGTTCTTCTTGGAGAAAGTAAAATGTGTCAGTAAAAATGTTGCAGGTTTTGCCCTGCCGTCACCCCAGAGCTAGCTGCTAAGGTCGGTAGTGGAGAGTCTGTGGCACAGAAGGATGCTGTAGAACATTACACTGAGGAGCTTTCAGCTGAACTCGGATTACTCAGTAGCACCCAAGATCCCCAGTGATGGGTAGGGGTGATAAAACTGAGGAGTAACTGTGATTCCATTTTACTGTAGCAATTAAACAGTGGGTACTATGTATCTCTCTTTTCCCCTTATTGCTACACTAAGCGCAGGAATGTGTTTGTTATTAGAAATATGGAGTAGCATATCTGGGTGCTTACAATCGGTGCTACCAGTAAGATTCTTAATTTTGTACTTATCTATGTGGTCAAGATCTGTTGAGGTTGTTTGTGTGTGTTTGTTTTCCCTCCTTTCTCCTTGAGTAGCAAATAAAAATTTCTACTGAGTGATAAAACTAAAATTGGGAGGTTTTTCTTTAGTATTTCCTGGGATTCAATATAAGTTACATGGAACAAATATCAGGAGCACTAAAATAGTTTGCATCTGCTTAATTTTAAGCTAGTTTGTATTAAAAAGAGAAATCACCAAAAGGTTTTTCTGAGGCTTTTCTATCCAAAATATGCTAAATCTTAATTCACAGTATCCTCTGAGAAGAAAGCTCTCTTAAGAACAGTCCATACTTTTACATGGCCTGCTTTAATTAGGCCAGGGGTTTTTTTTTGTTAGGATGAGATCTTACTCTCCCAGCTTGCTTCTGAGTTTCCATTGTCAAAATGAAAAGCAAACAAGAAACCTTGTTAGGTTGCTGACAACAAACTGTTTGCTTTTCCTCTGTTAGTGGTAAGCAGGTACAGCCTGCTGGGCAACAGAGTTCTGTCTTCAAGCTTCCATTCTTTAATTCTGTTTTGTTACCTAATGATAAATATTAATCGGAGACAACTTGCCTCCACGACCTAGCTGACCATACAGAGTTACTTAGCTTGTAGAAATGCAAAAAGCTGTAAAGACACTTCTGTTCTTCTGGCTGTTTTCATCAGCAGTCACCTCATTGCTGGCTGACTTCTGCATTGTAGCTCTGCTCCCTTTTTACTCAGTGATGAAAACTGAGTGCTGTTTGCCTGTCATTGTGTATTTTTCAGCTTAGTGTCCTGCAGGTCCACTCCATTAGGCTTTGACTAAAATAGGCTTCAGCAAGCCATAGCTCGAGCAGCCCTAAAGCAAATATGCTGAATGAAAGTTGTCCTTTAAGCTGCTTACGTTGGCTGTTGATATGGGACTTTTATGTCTTGCTATTAATTTCCCTTATATTTTCAGACTTGCATTTCTCTTGAGCAATTATCTTACTCTTTTTGCCTACTCTTTTAAGCTTCTTAAGTACATGGTAACTTTAGTTATTGACCATACTGCCTGAACAGTACATTGAAGATCAATGACCTGGAAATTAAGCTTGTTCTGCGTGTGAGTCTTAAAGTGATTAGGGCTGAAATATGGTGGGGCCCTTCTGAGTAGCAGTCAAATAAAAGATCTCTCATTGTAAATCTCTCCAGGCTCTTAAAATGTGCTAGTGGAAACTTTTTGACAAGGACTCAATGCTTTGGACAGGACTCATCTAGTCTCTACCAGGCTTCAGCGTATGATCTGTTGTTACTGAAAACACCCTGTTAAATACTTATATTCCTTGTTCTGCTTTCTCTTTGCTTTTTACTGTAGTTTTTTTTTACTTCAGGCTGCTATCAAATGATAAACCTGATCTGTTACAGCAATATTTGTTGGGTATCACAAGTGTCCTAAATGGAGTGTTAATATAACTGTAGTCTGCTGTAACAAGAACAAGGACTCATGATGTATTCTGTTATTTATATGTCTATATTTACTAAAATGTTCTAAAACTAGAGCTTAGGTTGTTCCACTGTTAGTAGTTGTATGGAAGCTTTTTTGGGAGAAACGTGTGTTACTGGCTTCCAGGATGAACCAGATGCATCATTTAAATCTGGTCACAGATTGATAGTTTTGCCAAAAAAACCCTCAACAGTGAAGATCTAAAACATCAGATCGATACTGTCAGGACCTCTAACCTGAGTTCACCTGCCCTTTCTGAAATAATGGCTTATTGAAAGAAAAGATCCCTTGAAAACGTAATTTTGATTCTCCTTGACATACTTGGATCTTGCTGTCCTTGTATCTACCTTCCTTACCTCTTAAAGTTGTAGGCTTTCTCAGTGTTATTTTACCACAAACGTAGTCTGCAGTCTGAACAGATTATGGTGTGGCGTTGTGTAAAGCAGATGGTTTATTCCAGTTAACCTTGTAGGTGCCTGCTCTGTTAAGAACATTACAAAATGATTGCCTTTACTTGCTTTGTTGGAAGCAAAACAGAATTCCCATAAAGAAAGGGAGAGAAGAAACAGATACTAAGCAGCTTTTCTGATGGCAGCGTGACACCTTGTATATGCTAAGAAAACTGGAAATGGACCATTAGCCTCTTCTGTAGCTCCACGGGAGGCAACAGTGTTGGTGTAGAGAGAAAGCTGTCCATGACACAAGGGGTAATTTGTGAAGACTGCAGTGCAGATTGTGTGCTGTTCCAGCAGGTCAAATGGCAGGAGTTGTTACTGGGGATTGGAGATTACTGGTGTGGGAGGAGGGAAGAACTACCAACATGTAGAGAGCGTAAGAGATCCTAACTAACTATCTTCTCCAGAGGGATTACACAGACCCTCAAAACGTCGTGTTGCCAGTTGGAATGTTTCAGTTAATAACTTGGATCCTTATAAGTTTATCCTTTTGTAATAAAAATTTGTTGTTGCAATGGATTTGCCTGACAGTCTGTTTTCGGCTTGAGGCTTTTGTGCTGCTGCTCCTTCCTTTTAACATCCTGGAGCGTCTCACAATTGAGCAATAGCTCTGAGCAGCATGTTGGTGGAATTATGGCGTGTACTTTAGTAACGGTTTGCTTGCTGCAGTCTTCTAGTGATTCAGAGTGTTGTTGCCTGACTACCAGCCCTAATTATCTCAACACGTTGTTCCTATTTACTGTCACTTTCCAGGCTTCCTGTTGCTCAACATGCTGATGAAAAAGCTCTTCCTCTCTGGTCATATTAGCTTGACTTTTCTTCAGGAGCTACAGAACTCTGCAGAGGCCCTCACCCATACCTGTTTAAGTCAAGTGAATGGCAAAAGCCTAAAACTAGAGTGTAATTCTAAAGCAAATGAATTTAAAAAATATGTTTGTGGAGTCTTTTCTGTGGTCCTCCAGTTGATTTACTTTTTAAAATCCAGTTTTAAGTTTTATCAGCAGCTCAGCTTGGAATTCAACTTCAGATGTAAATGTACAATTCACTTAGATGCTTCAATTATATTTAAGTAAAAGTAGTGTCTAAGTAGTGCTTATTTTTCACATCTACTCACTGAAAACTCGTAGAGTTGTTTTCACTTGTGTGTATAAGGTATTGGTAAGGAACAATGAACTTGGTTAAAATTCCAATTCTGATAAAGTTTTAATATTCTAAGTAATTGAATTAATTTGTCTGCATCCTATTTTATACAGTAATGAAACTTTTTTTTAACTTTACATTCCTGTAGCTCTCCCAACTTCTGCTTTCATTTGTGAAGCAAAAGCAGCAACGTGTTTCCCAAATAAATGGCTTGCTCCTTTAAAAGAAGAGCAGCCTTGCAAATGAACTTTGTACTGCTTTAGTAAAGGTTCTTTTTCTCCTTTTTCCATTGCGTATTGCCAACTCATTCATGAGCTGCAAAACTACACCTTGGAAGACTGAGGGATTTCCAAAATTGCACAAGTCTAAGCAGTTGAACTTCAAACTGAAACTTACCTGGTCTTAAGTTTGCAAGGTGTCTTTGTAAATCAGTGATTTAAGTCATTGTGTTTCTCTTGTAGGTCCTGGCCTGGTTTGAAGAAGGTGAAGAAACAATCACAGCATTTGTAGAGCCTTTTGTAATCTTACTTATATTGGTAGCCAATGCAATTGTGGGAGTGTGGCAGGTATGCAGATATTTTTACAGCATCAAATCGCAAATGTTTGGGGGTTTTTGGTTAAGAGCAAGGACTGTACAGTGTAGTGTCAGATGCTTCCTGCAATACAAGTACAATGTGTTGCTAACTGTAGATTCCTGAGAGTCAACATACCATCAAACTTCTGGATAGAAATTGTTGACTTAAAAGTAAAATGAAAGCTTTGGAAGTGTTGCCAAAAAGGCAGAGTGCCCATCAGTGCTTGACCACACGCTGATGAACACACCGACCGGACAGTCCAGAATGAAGGCCTGAATTCAGGAATGAAATCAAATATTGCAAAGCTGAGAAACAATCAATTGGATTGGCTTGCAAAAAAGAAAAAAGGGGGGGGTGTCCCAACTAACAAACAAAGGATGGAACACCTGTAATCTAGTTTCTTTTCTGTTTCCTCTTGAGACAAAAGCTGTCTTTTAGTACATTTGTTAGTACATTAATGCAGTATTAATTCTTCCTATTCAGTTACTATAGTACCTGTTAAATGAACATCTAAAGGCTGCAGTTTAGACTTCAGTGTATGTCTAAAGCCTGTCAAAAGGCAGAAGTTTCTTCTGAAAACATCTGAATACCATGACATTTTCCCTACATTATCAGCTGTGAGATGAATTAGATGGCTTCTTATAAATTATGTCAGCAGGAATATCTGTAACATATTCTGACACTTTTTGAGATGCCAAACCAAAAGTGTTCATACAACTTCAGTTTACTAATTTGATCACTTTGGACAGGGCATGCTTTATTAGAATTGTTTTTCTGCAGATAAAATATTCTGGGATTTTTAGGGTAATTTAAGTTCTTGATAAGGTTGTTGTTGAGGTGTTGGTTTTTTTTTAAGGGATGGTGTTAGCATGATGTAACTACCTGCTATCTTAGATTTCATGCTTAAAAAGAAAAAAAAGGGCAAGCCTGTCTGAAATAACAAGGAGAATTAAGAAGAGGAGCTCTGTTAACAGGTTAAAACATGTTAGAGAGGAACCTACACACAGGAAGCCACCAGTAGTGGCATTGCTGCAAATTCTTGTACGCTGCTTTGTTCTAGCCCAAGTAAATTGGCTGAAGTCTAACCCTCGAAAAATTCAGTTTTTAGCAGTACCCAGCCTGCTGCACAACTGCTAGAGTGGTATGGAGGGAAGAGGTAATGTCAGTCAAGGGCCTGGAGCATTGCCCCCTTCAGTGGGATTTTTCTGTTCGAATCTTGATAAAATAATTGTGCGAGAATTAATGTTTAACTTGAAACTTCGAGTTACAGTCCTACATGTAGTGATTTTAAGCATGTCAGGTGAAGCTATCTGTATAGTTTGGAGATTGTTGGTGTAGCTGTGTACACTGTAGCGTGCAAAGAATACCTCACTCTATATATCTGCATGCAGTGAACTTAATTGTGAAACAGAATTGCTGTACAGGTTAAATGACTCATTCTTTTGTTTTAATGGGCACGGAAAATCAGTCACAGTACACAGTCTCCACCCATAAGTGTATCTGTTTCTACAGGTACTAGATGTGAGCAACTGAGTCATTGCCTTAGCTCAACCTTCCTCAACCTATCCTCTCATGTGCTTTTCCCAAAGTGCTGTCTGCTGCTGCTTCACTGGTTGGCAAGATGCTTTTAACTACTGTAACTTCAAGCAAGCCAGGAACAAAACGATATCTGACACACTGAGCTTGGCTGTCGTAGCTGAAGCACATTCAATTCTTTCTTAATTCTCATTTTTTGAAGGAAAAGTTTTGTTTAACCTTTTATTTGTGGGACTTTCTTTTGTCCCTTTATGGTTTTGTCTGAGGTTAACTTGTAGTTAAATCCACAGACAAGCAATGTCAGCGTTATTGTGCTGGGGAGCAGAATAAGAGAGTGGAATATGAGGCTAATATTAATTACAGCTTTGTAGGTCTCTGCTGGTATGTCTGTGCTACCAGATGCTGAGCTGTGGCATATAAATGTTAGTCCTTCAAGGTAGTTTTGGTAATACTGATTTCCAGCTGCATTGTTATGTGGGAGTATTTAGTACCTCAGCCTTTCAATTTCTGAAGATTAGATTTCTGCTTTGATACATGCAGGAGGAAGCTTTTATTATATCAGCTGCTATATATTTGAAGGGCAGACATTCTTAAAAAGCTCTGTGCACCCTTCCCATTATCTGTAATCTTCAGGACTATATGACGTCTGTACTTGTCAATAGGCTGGAAAATGGAAAATAAGTTCCTTCTCCAAGAGGCAGAGAATGAGTACTGATAAAATGTTGGTTTCTTCTGTTGGCCTTTATCTAGGTGGCATCACAATGTTGATACCAATCTCTGGTAGCGCTTAGCTGAGAGAACTGCACTTCAGCTAGGAAAGCTATTGTGGTAGTGTTCGTGGAAATATAAAGGTTGTCACGTGTCGGGATTCAAGTTTTAAGAGAGATTTAAGTTTAAGAGAGATTTAAGTTTAAGTTTTAAGACTTAAGTTTGTAAACTGTTGAGAGCCTCTAGGGAAGTTTCTAGTCCGTATACTTTAATTTTCAGTGTGACTTGATTTGCTGAAACAAAGTTGATAATATGCTGTTTGAGCTTTGTCTTTACTTGAACCTTGATCTCTATCAGTAAGTGAAATTTAGTCCACTCCACTCTGAGCCTAAGCTGCTCCAGCTGGTAAGGTACAGCCAAGACAAGGCAATATCCACGAGGCCTAGTTCTGCTTAGTGCTTTGTCAGAAAGCATCCACATGCATGGATCTCCCTGTAATGGTAGATATTCTTGATGGGAAGTGCTGCAGCGTTTGAATAAACAACTTAGAGGTTCTAAATGCCCACTAATATCTGAATTGTGTTGTAATGATTTCCAGTCAGCAGCCTCACAAGCGGAGGGGTCACAGTTTTCTGTATTAATAAATGTAGCTGAATGGAGTCGGGAGCATCCACATGATAATGCATTTGAAAAATCAGATCTGACTTGCGTATTTTCCTTGAGGCCTTTTAAAATGACACATTTTTTTTGCTGTCTTTTAGGAAAGAAATGCTGAAAATGCTATTGAAGCTCTTAAAGAATATGAACCAGAAATGGGCAAAGTGTATCGACAAGACCGAAAAAGTGTACAGAGGATTAAAGCAAGAGACATTGTCCCAGGTGATATTGTAGAAGTGGCAGGTAAGTGTCTCATTTATGTATTATGTACATGTATTAGCATATTATTGTAAAATTGTTGTGGGGGCCTTGTCTTAATGATTTGTACCCCGGGGGGAGTTTTCAAAGACGCCTAAGTCTATGCTTCACTTACGAACAATCTTGCTTCAGTTCATCTGTAATTACATTTGCACGGAGGGGATTGTTTTTCAAATTGCCGCTTAGTTTAATTGGTAGGTCTAAAAGCAAAGCATCTTAATTGGAGTATGGGTTTTAACACTTGTCATGACTTGAAAATCTTATTTTCTAAAGTCTGGTTTCAGAGCGTCTTATAACTTGTCTGGTTTGTGTTGCAAAGTGCCCTTTTCCTTGCTTGTAAATGTGTTCAGTCTCCTTAGGTTCTAGAATACAGAGTTCAGTCATGCTCTGTCTTTTATCTAAGGTTTTTTCCAACTCTTGCACTTGTAGTAGCAGTGTCTTTCAACTTTATAAATGACTTCTGCTGTCCTCTCATCTAGTATGACTGCCATGTGACATCATTGTTTTCTCCTCTTCCATAATTCTTCCCTGCTTCTGTTGCCTATTGCTGTGTAGGAGACCACAGATAGAGAGATAATTATACAAAGTAGAGCTTCCTGTTTCTCCGGTGCAAGCATTTAAAGTACTGGCCTTAAAAGCTTGGACTTTTGCCTCAGGCTTTCTAATAACTTAGATTTGCCCTCCAAGGTGTCCCTTTATTAGGAAGGAGTGCAAAAATGAGAATATTGTATACTTATAGCTATAACTCCTCATTTTGGTGATAATGCTATACCAGTAACTTTTTCTCTAAACTAGATTTGTCCATGACTTTAATGTTTCCTATTCCTTCCCAGATAGAACAAGGTAGTTCTTGTTAAGTGTCAGGAGTGATTTTTTTTGTAGGTCATTATCAACTGAGCGATTGTTCCTTTGGGAACAATTTAGGGTGTACATCAAACTTTCTTTCCACTAGTGTCACTTTGCCTTTAGAAGTGGTAGCTGTCTCAAGAGGAGATAAATATATACCCTTAAACTTGACAATCCTCCTATTTTAATTAGCAGGCAGAGAGAGTATGCACTCAAAATGAAGTTGGTGTTGGCTCTCTGCCCAGCTTTCATTCCTTGGGAAACTTTAACATTTGCTGAGCCCTATCTCAAGCCTCCGTTTTGTGCACAGGATGATTCAGCTACAGCAGCCCTGGCTGGGGTACTTCAGAGCATGAATCTCCTGCAGGCTGAAGCTAGTTTCCTCTTAGCATCTGTTGGCGAAGAACAAGCACAAAGACAAAGTGCTGATAGCTGAAATAAAGGGTGAATGGTGATACCTCGTCACTTGCTCTGCTGGTTTGACTCACTATTGCTGCGCTGCACGATCGAATTGGAGTTGTGCAGTGAGATTTTGTTTCGGCAGCTGACGTTTTCTGCGTCCTTTTGAGGCAAACAGAACTGTATAAATTACAGGTTCTGCAGCAGATGTCTAGTCCAAATCTTTATCTTGTTTTTAAATGTTGGCAATAGAATGGTAGTTTTGGAAGCAGTTTATGTCATAGGAATACATCGGGGTCGTGTTTTTTGGTACTTCAAAGCAGTATTGGTAGAATTGCTGGTTGATGACTATGAATCTTTTACTGGTTTAGGGTATCTCACTAGAGAAAAAAAAGCTCGATTTTGCTGCTCTGCCATGTGTCTAGAGCACATAAAATTTTCTGCTTGATTCTTTGCTATTTTGAAAGAGGTAGAGATTACATTTCCATCTTACATTTCCATCTTACAGAAGAAGACAAAGCTGAAGTTTTATGCGAAACACCTGGGAGGTGTGTGGTCTTTTACCTCCCTTGCTGTATAGTGTTGGTATCAATAAAATGAATTACTTGTGCCATCTCTTTAAAAGGCCTGTGTCTGAAGGAGACACATGATTTGGAAGCAAGCTGCTGACTGGCATACCTCTAACATTAGGCTAACGAACATAGGATCCTATTTTTCTTAGGGTTGCCATTGCGTGACTTTGAAAGCTGCTTGTAGAACAGTGTCTGATAGTCTAATGTGTAGAGCTGACTTTTTTTTTTTGAAGGGCAAACTTTAAAACCTAGTATGCTCACATACTAGAAAGAAGAAGAAAAAGAGAAAGAAGTTATCCAACTTTTATGATAAGATAGGTGGTGTAACATGGTGACTGACTAGAAGCTCATGCTGGTTAAAATAGACTTTTAAACTGGTGGGTTTAACTGGTGGCTTGGCACTTAAACAGTCTCAAGCTAGTCTTAAGCACTCATCATGTTTTTCTTTTATTGGCAAATGTAATCAACTGCAGCTTCAAGTGAGGGTGGCTGTGTGTAAGTGATGTGGATGTTTAATACAGAAGTAAGTGCTTTGGTGTAATACGAACTCTGATACTGAAACAATACATTCTAACTTGTAGCTAGACAATGATGAAATTTTAATTGTAATCAAACTCAGGAAAGCTACCGAGCAAGTAGGAGAAGAGCAATACACTGTGTACCAGCATTAGTGTCAAGACCTGGAGGTGAGAGAGACTGTGTGCATGCCTGTGCCCCAAGCATAAGAGGACGGCGATGGCCTTTGACATGGTCTTTGCAAAAAGATGACCATGTAGGGAAGTGACAGAGCACTTCATACTAGGATACATATCTGGGTATGGAATTCCGGGCAAAGTGCCAATCACTTTTGGGCGTCCAGGCAAATATCTTTGAACCGAGTGGCATAAATAACCAGGTGATGGGTTTCTCCCCTGTGCTGATACCTAATTCTGAACAACTTTCTACAGATCTTTGATTATAAAATAGTTGTGTTTAATGCTTTGTTATTTTGAGGTAGATACACGTGGGTCTTACAAAGAGATAACACTTTGTTATGGGAACTGGAAGATTGGTATTGGCATTGCCTTTTGGAGGAAATGAGGGAATATATTTGCCTTTCTACATTGAGAAGGAGTAGCATTGAACCATTCCCAAAATCATTTGGCATTTTCAGTAGTTTTGAACACACTAAAGATCCCTGGTTGGCTTAGCACGACCCAGAGACAATGCAGTAATGGTTTATACTGGTACTTTTTATTCTGGCTCCTTAGGCTGTTTGTGGAGTTGGACTGCATTCATTATGTAGGCTGTTTGGTCTGCCTTGTGGCCATCTAAAATAAAGCACCTGGAAGATATTTTCTTTAATTGATTTGTCAGCAGAGGAAACAGATGCTGGTTTATTTGACTTGAAGTAATAGGGGGAAACTGCAGGTCTGCATTGTCACCTTGCAGTAAAAATGGAATAACCTGAATTAGATTATCTCTCAAGTGGTAGATAACCTGCTGTCTTACGTGTCTCTGGGGGACCGGCGTGCGTACAGATACTGCAGAACTCCTGAGGAGCAATTACTGGTCTTTATGCCAGTAAGAAATTCAACAGAAGTGCTACACTAAAATTTTGCAGGTGTACTACCAGGCACTGCAGCCCATGTTTGCTCAGACTGTGCAAACTGGGTACGTTAGGAAGAATTTCTTCCATGTCACTTAAGCAGGGATGATGGGAAAGCTACTGTACAATCAACAGGAACTCTCTGGGATGAGCTTGGTGTTACAGGTCTGGGATATATCCCTTAGATCTGCTCGCAGACCTCTGGTGGGCATGGCTTAGACACTAGAAGTGTACTGTCTAAGGGTTACTAAGCTACAGTGTTTGTTTCTTAGAATTGATGAATTGAAAGAAATCCAGATGCTGCCTGCAAATGGCTTTTCAGTTTGCCTGTCTTAAAATGGATTATCGCACTGCTATAACAGCTTACATTTATCAGAGGATGTGCTCTAAATTTGTAACCCGTGGCTATCCTCATAGATTAAAGATGTCTTTTGTTTTAGTTGAGGTTTTGCCTTGGTTAAGGTAACGTTTTAAAGAGAAATTTAAACCTGCATGGCCTTAGTTCCTAACTTTTTGTATGAAGTCCCATCTGACACATTGGAATAAACTGGTGGCAAATTTATTTTTAATGAAGCACTTTTGGGAACAGCCATTAGCTTTGTTCACTCCCATTGTATTTTCCTGTGTAAAATGCTCTGTTTTGGATACAGCGTATCTGACTGTCTGTGATTTAATAAATGGATGTTCATTAGTTGTAATCTGTAAGTGACCAAACTGCAGTTACACCAGGTCCTCTTTTCCCTGAAGTGCTGAATGATGGTACTCAACAGCTTAAAAATACACACGGGGTTCCCAGAAGCTGTTGCTTATTAATATGTGTTCTAGAAGACTTAAAGTGTATACCTGACATAAAGCATGCAAGAACTACTTTGCAAGGCTTTTAATTCTAACTGCAGAGCACTTCAAGACTCTTACTAAAGCATAAATGCATTACCATTAAGGAAAGATAAATCTGGGGGTGAGGAAGATTGGGAAGAGCTACAGGTTCTCCCTGGTACGCAACAAACATCGATGTTGCAGATCTTACTCCAAAACATCTGAGTCCGATTTTCAGACTCGGTGCTAGAGATGCAAGTTTACTTTTTTGAAAAGTATTGAGATGGTGGGGGGGGGGAATGAAAAGATTGGAATGCAAGTTGTTGTTTGGCTTTTAAAGATGAAGCACATATTTTGCTTTTTCTATAAAGTACTGCTTTGGAACCAGAAAAACTATGGAAGTAAGATCAGTGGTTAATAAATACATGCACGAGTAGTGCATAAATCTAAGAGCATTTTGGCTGTCAAACCAAAAGCAGAGGCAGCTTTGAGATAACCAGACACGGTCCAAACTCCGTTCCATACTCCACTGAAGTCTGGGGTTATGTGAGGTTCAAGTGAGGGCACAGCCTAAACTTGGGTCACTTGCAACATTACATTTGAAAAGTTATGAAAACTTATGAAACACATCTTAATTTTTTTTTTCCAATTCTTGCAGCATTTTCCTCCACAGTTGCCAAACTGTTAAGTAAAAATAGTGAAACTAATTCTGGTTTAATTATTCGAATTCAGAACATATCTGATGTTCTATACTCTGATTAGAACTGATACAGCAGCGGGGGTTTGTTATAAGCACAAACAGTACTCAACAAAATACTTGAACATCAAGATAATGTTCTGTTAATACCGTATCATCCTGGTAAAAAGTATTTTTTAGAGGCTAAAGAAAACTTGCACTTGGAGCTATGCTGCACTTCAGAATTCTTACTCTGTTCTTCTGTTACCCAAATAACGCCTAACAGGTAACAGGACTTTGGTGTGAAGATGTCACTGTTCTCTGCCTGATCGGGTAAAAGTTGAAACTTAACTTTGTTCATTCTGCTATTAGATATTTTTGTAGGCCCATCCTAAGAGTTTCCTATCTGGAAGACAGCGATAGAAATGTGGATTGATTGATTAAAAGCTGAAGCTGGGCAAACTCAGATTAGCGTTAACTGCAGATTCACAGGCAGGGTACGTGTCCTTTGGCACATCTTGTTTAATGTTCTGGTGCCCTCTTCAGAAAGAGTGACACTTGGAAGCACATTTCTATACAAGGAGAGGAAATAAAATAGAATTAATTCAAGTCTTGTGTACGTTTAATACAGTATACCAATTTTTCTCTCTGTAACCCTCAGTTCTCACCTTATAATATTTTTACTTCCAGAAAGCTAAGCTTTTTCTGTCCTTTCTTTGTATTGGTAATGCAATATGTATAAGTTTTTGTGTTGTTCTGTCATCTTGGCAGTAAAAGCAAATGCTGTTTTATGAGTTTGGTTAAAACTGACTGGACCAGTGCTATTATGATCTTTGTCTTGTTGGAAAATCGTGCTGGTTTGGAGTGGAAACTCAGACTTACAATATTTCATCGTCGCTCTTCTAATTTTGACAATTTGACACTCTCGGCCTTGTATGAAAGTGTAAATGGACTCAATAACCTTCCTGTTTTGTAGAGCTTCTGATTTTTGGTAGTGTTTTATTATACCCTATTCAGGAAGTGTTAAATACTTTTCTTCCGTAGTAACAGGTTTTAAGTTTCTGATGGTCTAAGGAAACCCACACAATAGGAAGACTAGATTGTATGCATGCAAGGGGGGAAGAGGAACGCTTCGTGTTAAGGAAGTTTAATAGAAAAACCAATTGTGTTGCAACAGCTGTACTTCCAAATAGAAACAGCCTGTTCTGTCCAGGTGTGAGTTTAACTGTTACTGACTCAGTTTTGCTTGATCAAAGGATGTAGCATCCAATATGTGTTACTTTATGCCTACTCATTTCAATTCTTAAACCTTAAGGTGATACCTGTACTTCATGTAGTGAGTTTCAGTTGCCTCAGCTTCTTAGTAAATACTCACACAAAGGTGTCCTCTAATTTAGAGGACAAGGAACTTATTCTGGGGCAAGAGAGGGGACTTTGAAAATACTGACTCTTTAAGAGGCTAAAGATCTCATGAGGAAAAGTGGTTTAAATAACTGCCCGTAATACTATGTAATGTTGAAACCATTAAAAAAATAGTTGCTAGCAATGTTTTATGGCAAAAGATTTAATACTCCTTTTCCCTTTTGATAGTAAAACTCCATGCATAGTGTATGTTGAATCAGAGATGTTTCAATAAGTGTGGTGGGTTATATCTGCTGAATTCGGTAATATTTCTACCATAGCTTGATGAAATTAGAACAACCTTACAAAGCAGAGAAAGACCATAGTGTCTTGAAAATAAAAATATATGGAATTTGTGAACAAAGAACCTTAATCTATTAAGACACTTAATGGGGGCAAATGACACAATTTTATCCTTTGGTTTTGTCCTCTCCTTGTAGCATTTTATGAAAGTTGTTTTGGGGGTGTTTTTAACCACTTTTAGGAACTGTTATTTGTGTTCTCAAATTGTTCAGCCGTATGTTGAAATAGAATCCTGGTTCTTCAGAACTTGCCTAAAAGAAAAAAATTTTACAGAGTCAGACAAGAAGTAGCAGAGTAATTTAGAGCTATACTGATGATCTTTATTGCAAAAGTCCACTTGCAACCTGCTGATAGCAGATACGGGTCAACACTGGCTTTGGTTAATGATAAACATAATAAGAAAGTGTTAGGTACGTGTTGTATATGAACAACCATTTTGACTTCTACAGGAAAAATCATTTTACTGTGGTCACTTAGATGGGCTTTTTGCAAACAGATTGCTTTCTCCCCTAAGGAGGCGAATTGTTTTTGTAACACTCACGTTAACATAAAAGGGAAGCAAAACTTTTTTTTCACTTTTTTATAATATACCTGTCTGTAAAGCTCCTCTTAGCAAGTCTTCAGTTGTGGGAGGGATCAGAGGCAGTAAGAGCTGATACCGATGTTCAAAGTACACATTTAAAGTTGTAGTTTTGAGGACTCTTGTATATCATAATAGCTTTTGGGGGGTAAAGTTAATATTGCTTCCTGACCCTACCATCACCAGCAATCTTGATTAGAATATCAGTTGAGACTTGTCAGATAAATATGATCCTGTTATAGTGTGAAGATCTTTCTTGATACCCGGATGTAGCTAAAAATATAATTGGGACTGAAAACCTCACAGCTTTAATAGTTTATTTTCCCTCCAGCTTTACTGTTTATAGGAGATGTGCCCCGTCACTTCTGCCCGTCTTCCTGGGCTGCTTAAACCACAGGCCGATGTAGCCTGCAGCACGCTGATAGCACATTTTGGCTGTAGAGGTCTCCCAGTGAGTGTCTCAAACATTCAGACAGAATTCTAAAGTTAAATGATTAGTATTATTGCTATCTTGGAAACTGGTAAAGTAAAAGGGGTATCAGTTCAGTATTAAAATCCTAAAATTGTAGTGTTCTGTGCATGAATAAAGACTCCACAACACAAACATGAATAAAGCTGTAATGGTTTGAACCAGTTCCTGCTCTAGTTCTTCCAAGAAGCCGTCAATTTTATAGTTAGAAAGGCTATTTTAAGCAGTAGTTAAGTAGTTGCCTAAACTATCTTTGAAGAACATTTATCTGAGCATTTTTTAAAACAGCTTATTTGATTTTTTTCAGTGTTTTAGAAAATAAATGACTACTTAAGATTAAAAACGTTGGTTAAAGTAATGGATGAAAACGCTTTGGCAACTGATTTGTTATTTTAGGCGTAGAACTATGGGATGATATCCATGTAGGGTGTAGCAGCTCTGTACTGAGCAACACACGTGTGTATTCACCTTCTAATTTCTTGTTGCCTTTCAAGCCTTGGGTAATACTTTTACTGTTCTGTGGACTGAAATGTAATTTAATTTAAAGCCCCCTAAAAACTCGCCAATTTCTTTCCTGTGTTAAAGTATATGGAAAAAAAGCTTTCTACTTGAAGATGAGATCTGCACTAGACTGCTCACTAGACATTTCCTGTGAGTTCCTATCTATCATAGGATGATTTCCTATCTATATTCAGTTTCAGTTATGCTCATAAAAGTATATTCAAGACTATAAATGACTTGGTGTTCTGGCAGTTATTTTGCAAAGAGCTGCTTAAAATAGTTCTGTAACTGACCCTGATGTACAGATTCCTGCTTGTTGGAAATGCCTTGAATATTTTACTACAGCCTTCTCAAAGGGAGATGGTGAGTGAATAATGGGTCTTATCTTAAATTGTTGAGAGAAATTTAGAAAGCTGCAGCATCATAATAAATTGAACACTTCAGTTCTGGTGATTCAGTCAATTGGTGATGCTAGTAGCAGTTTTCATGGAAATACTGATGCTCAAATATCAATAGTCTAGAGCAGGGATCTCTCCTAGTATTTGAGATCTTGTGAATATTATGTTTGAATTTGAACAGCTTAGAACTGTTCAGAAGAAGTCGGTTGGAAAATGAGTTGTAAACTTTGCTGTATGTTCTGTCCAATTACTTGAATGTTTTGTGTTGGTTTTTTTTTTTTAAATAGCTTCTTTTTTGCATTGTGGAACGATGACTCTTTAAGTGTTGTCCAATGCAGAGCTGGCTGTAGTTTTCCAGCTGCTTTAAGTACTTTGGAAATGTTGATGTGGATTGACAGGCGCAATACCACATTGCACTGAGGTATTAGCCTGTTGTCCAGCGATATCTGGAAACCAGCTGCTGCCTTATGTCTGCATCTAACCCTCCTCGCGACATCAGGAGAGCATATGGAATAGTTTTGCCATTTTTGGACTAAGTCACCATTTGTCTAATGCTATTTTCTCTTGCTGCTCAAGGGCATTGTGGCTTAAATTAGTTTTCACATGCTATAATGATACAAAGAGGGAATTTGTGGCTATTTGTTGAATCCCTTCATATATGTATGCTTACAAAACCACACATCTAGGTCTACGAGCAAAACTAAGCAATCTTTTGCTAATTTTAATAGTTAGGGTTTCATGGCCCTTAAAAAATCAAGTTTATTTAACATTTGAGGTAGCACTTAATTCTCCTCTTCTGTGTTTTGTTCCATTGTTTTCCTGTGTGAGCAGTTGTGTGTTCTAAGGCTGTAACGTCGCTGCAGAGTTCTTAATGGTATTATTTGTTAATGTGCATTATTGCTGTTAGTTGCATAAGCAGTTCCTGCAGGAATTGCAGCTTGTTTTAATTTTACTGCAGGGACACAGAGTCCGTCTACTGAAGACGAGCTCTTTCTAGCTAGTTATTCTCCCTTCTTTGTTTCTTTGCATTATTTTATAATAAAAAAGAAGCTGACCCTTGAATACTCGCAGTACTGAACATTGGGAATGGTTGATTATACGTCTTCGTTAGTGGTATTGACGTACTGAGTGTAGAACCCCCTCCTGTGAGTCAGATATGCGACGACTCATTAATATGCCGTAGCAGGTTAATTTACATGCAGCCATTTATTTGCAGTAGTCACAAAATGGTGTAGCGTTAGCTCTTTTTGTGAAAACTGGGAAAAGCTGGATAAGAGAAAGCAGGAAGGTGGAAGAATTGATTCTGGGTGATAGAGATGCTGAAGCTCAGGTGGCCCTTCTCTGGCAAGTGACTTTGCTCTCTGCCATCCTTATGGCCCTTAAAAAATCAAGTTTAATCTGCTGCCTTGGTGTCACAAACACTTGCTAGGGGAGGATTTTTGATTTGTTTGTGGGTTTGTTGGTTGGTTTGGTTTTCTTTCAGCGTTGGCTTCTGCAAGGTAGAAATAGATAAGACAAGATAAGCGTAGTGTAGAGTTCTGTGACAATTCAAACTGGGGTGTGGATTGTGGTGCGTTTAACAGAGTTGCATTACTGAAGATACAGCTAGGATAGGATCTGAAATTCACTTCCAACTCTGGACTTCTGACAGCATTCAAAGTATAACATCAAAAGAGCAGATCAGCAGAAGCACGTTCTTCTCACAATTGGTGCCAAAGAAAAGGAGAATACAACTTCTTTTTGTTTCTAAGTAAGCGAATGTGGATTGTTGGGGAGCAGAAGACTGACTTTGGCCATAGAGAAAACAACCAGAAAACTTTCCTGGATGCTTGTTCTGAAAAGGAAACTTGCTTCACCTTAGCTACGGGTTTTGGTTGTTCATAAAGCTGTATTCTGAAATGGATATCTTTCTCTTGAGAATGTTTTCCTTTTGCTGTCAAATGGTCCTCATGTGATTACAAAACAATCCAGTGATTTACAACTTTTCTTTGAGGTTAGGTAGGGCTAGAGGTCTTGAAATATACTGGATACTGGGAAAATAGGAGTATTGCAAACTACCAACAGCTTATTACTGCTTTTGTGATCTTAGTTGTCTGAACAAGTTACTTGAAAATTGTTTTCCTGACTGATAGAGGTCATAGTACACTTGGTTAGAAATCTCTCAAATAACAAAATTCTGACTTTGTCTTGTTCGTTTCTTTGTAGTTGGAGACAAGGTTCCTGCTGATATAAGAATTACTTCGATCAAATCTACAACTCTAAGGGTAGACCAGTCAATTCTCACAGGTATATTTTTGTGAAATTTGGATGATAATGTATGTAATACAAAGTACCTTTTCACAATTTGTTTAGATAATCAGGTAGCAACAAGCCTGTAGCTATTCAAGTATATTTCATTCAAGTGCAGTAAATTTCTGGTCCAGTAACAACCCTCAGAGTGGCTGAAGGTGTTTCTTCATCATTGGCTTTACATGTTCATGTTAGTGGGATGAACATTCTTACTGAGACTTGTAATGTTTTTTTGATCTTTCTCCCCACTAGAGACACACACTAGTGGGAAACTAAAATAAAAAAAATCAAGTATTTCCATTCTAGTTCACGCAGTCTTCTAGGTTTAAACATCTTGTCACTGCTCAAATATGGACGGATGGAAATCTCACTGAACATCTCCGGTAACAGTTACCCGCTTTCTCTCATGAGGGGGAATAACTTTTGAAATACAGGCAGCTTTTAAACTGCTGTTACTACAGTCTCAGTACACTAAAGCCTTATTTGCTGAAACTCTGTGCGTGCATATTCATGTGTTTTCTGGTACCCTCTCTGAAGTGCAGGAGCTATATTTAGAGCACTGTTGGGATTTGTTGAAAACAAAACAAAGTAGCAGTACTTCTGACCATAGGAGAGAAGCTGGGAATCAACCAAGCGTGCGGTAACAGTTTTCCCTCAGCTGGAACGTGAAGATCTGTCTGACTGTTTTGGTAGCATAAATTAATGTTAACTAGCTCTGGATTTTAAAACAGTAAAGTGTTCGTAAGAAACCTATTTTTGATCCTCAAATCTGTCTTGAAACAGACCCCGAAGTTTCCTGGTACCAATCCTGAAGAGCACAGAGCTGAGCACAGAAAATGTAGGCACTCTGTTTATCAAGCTGTCAGAACTGAAGTAAAAGAAACCCACTGGAAGCCCATATAAAGGGAATAATTCCTTACCTTTATTTAAATAACAGAATGATTTTTTAAAAAAAAAAACCTTTTTCTTTTTTCAGCCTATTTTAAGTCAATGCTTGAGCCTCCAAACTAATAACTGAAGATGCTGCTTAACAAAGCTTTTAAAAGCAGAAAGCTTTGGCTCTCTTGAGCTTACAAAAAGTAATGTGCTCTTAGCTTCAGTCCCTGAGTTAACCACCTTGTGAAATCTGATGTAGTAATTAACATCTTTTCTACAGAAAACCAAACCTTTTTACTGATATATTTAAGGTTTTTATGGAAGAGTTCTCTGAAGACTTCCAACTAAAGAAGCTAACTAACAGATGGCTGCATGACACTTTAAAAAAATAAATAAATAAAGCAAAGATCTGCCCTGTAACTGTGATGTATATCATCACAGATGTGTAACTGTGGTAACCTCTCATTATTGAAATGAGAACACGGCTCTTCCAGCGCACAGAGAACAGAAATGCTCAGTACTGCTTGAGAAACACACACAATATCTAATACGTGCCGTAGATCTTGCTACATCAAATGGAGGAGTACCAGCTGAGTTCTCATCTTCCTTAAAAGACATGGTGTTAGCCTCATTAATTCTAACTATATAAAATGCTCACTTAAATCCTTTCCTATTTTCATTAAAAGCCAGCTGTTCAATTATTTTGGTCAGCTGAAATAGTTCCTGTTTCACTTAAGCTATTAAATGAAATTGAGGAAAACTGTTTGACAATAAAAAATTTTAGGACTGAGGATTATAACTTTTTGACTCCCTGCAGGACTCCAGGTGATGCATGTATAATCTATTCTTAAGCCTTAATATCTTTATTTTAGGTGAATCTGTGTCTGTTATTAAGCACACTGACCCTGTGCCTGATCCTCGTGCTGTAAACCAAGACAAGAAGAACATGCTTTTTTCTGTAAGTTACTTATTTTGAAATTTTCAAAACTCTTACAAAATAATACTGAGGCTGATAAACAAAAGCATGCAGAACCTCAAGTCTTCACCTAAAAGCTGTATGACTTCTGCTGTATTCACTATACGCATCTTTATGCATGCCTCCATGTATGGCGAGCTAAACGAATTAAAAATTAGAAGTAACTTAATAAAAGCTGTCCTCGGGGAAAATGCCTGTTGAAACCAGTTTGTGAGGAAATTTATTTTTAGCCTTCACAAGAAAGTCTTGAAGGCTGGAGCATGTGCGCTGTTAAAGTGCTTCTACGCCACTTTTCTAAAGGAGTAGTTTTTAAGAGTGCCTACACAAATTGTGGTGTTGTGGCTAAAATTGAGAGCTGGCTTTCTATATAGGAACAAAACAATTTATTCGTACTTGTTTAAAGCAAGCATTGATGCCTTTTGGATAAAAAAAATAATAATTCTTTTACTGTTGGAAGACTTCTTGTAGACACTCGTAACTGTTCTTTCTCACGTTAACTATGTTGACACAGGGAGCCCCACAGAACACATATTACTCATCATAAATAATATTAAATCTGGTAAAATACAATCCTAATAAAAGGAAAGCCACGCTTAATATTCCAGTTGGAGTACATACTGCCTGCTCAGCAGCTGGGTTTGACTGTGCTGCTCATAATAGATCAATACTGAGTCATTCTGAACCCATTCTGTAAGCAGAAATTCTACGCTGGTGTATTCTCTTACAGATATTGGGGAATTTAATTCTCTTCCCCTTCACCTTTCTCTGTATCCTAGCTGAAACAGTCTGGACTTGGATAAGGTGTTTTTTCTGAAATTTAAAAGAACAAACCACCAAACCAAAAACCCACCACCAAACCCTGTTTATAGATTGATTACAAGTTTTCTCTTCCCTTTTCTTTATTTATATTAGGGTACTAATATTGCTGCTGGTAAAGCCATGGGAGTGGTTATTGCAACAGGAGTAAACACTGAAATTGGCAAAATTCGTGATGAGATGGTGGCTACTGAACAAGAGAGAACCCCACTCCAACAGAAACTGGACGAGTTTGGAGAGCAGCTGTCGAAAGTCATCTCGCTTATCTGCATCGCTGTTTGGATAATAAACATTGGTCACTTCAATGATCCAGTTCACGGTGGCTCCTGGATTCGAGGTGCTATATATTACTTTAAAATTGCTGTTGCTCTTGCTGTTGCTGCTATTCCCGAGGGTCTGCCTGCTGTCATTACCACCTGCTTGGCTCTTGGAACCCGGAGAATGGCCAAGAAGAATGCTATTGTTAGAAGTCTTCCCTCTGTGGAAACCTTGGGTTGCACCTCAGTTATTTGTTCTGACAAGACCGGTACTCTGACCACGAATCAGATGTCAGTCTGCAGGGTATGTTGAACTAGCTGCTTCTATTTTGATTTTTCTCCTCAGCCACTCTGAATAGTCAGCATTGCCTGAATTCTTTTGATCGCAAATCTTTTGGTTCTCATATCATCAAAATCTTGCTTTATTTTCCTAAGATAAGCTTCCACTTTGAATTCAGTTTTCCACTGGGTAGTGTTTAAGGCTTTTATCTCTTCCCTTATTTAGTCATGGCCAAAAATAGCTGTACCAGCACTTGATGGAAGAGCAAGTTGTTTGCAAGCAGCTTTCCATTGACTCGTCTGTAAACCATTCAGCCTACCGGGAGTTAGTTAGGATGATTTATTCCATTTCAGAGAGGTAGGATGGTTACACTGTAGAAGCAGGATGTGTGTAAAGTGCTTGCCTCTTTAATTTAGCAAGATGACAATGATGGAGAAACTACAGTACCTTGGGTAGTCCAAGGTATTATTGTTACTGAGTGGTTCCACCTCTATTTGGTTTTATCTTGTCTTCAGTAGCTCTTACTGGTCTGATGTAGATTGCTGTGGTGTTTTCAGTGTGCTATATTGGATGACTAATCTGGCAACCTGGAGGTGCAGGTGGCCCTGTCACCAGCGTTGCCAGGGTCATCTTCAGTGTATGGTGTTTTTAGGTAAGCCTAAGTTATGCGCTCCCCTCTTCCTTCCTTCCCAATATTCTTTCTAGCGTTGATTAATTTGATACTTTTATAGCTAGGCACTTAACCTAATGCACATTCAGTTGCTAGTTCTGTGCTTCCCATATACTTGATATTCTGTGTAGGAATTTTCTGGAGAAAACATTAAATTCTTCTGTTTCAGAATTGATGTTCAGTGCCATAGCCAAGTCCTATGACATCAAACATTCAGAGCCATTACATTGGGTTAGAATTCCACAAGTGTAAATGTTGAGTACTGCACACCAGTGGCAGAAGTTTGTAAACCTTGAGCGCTTTGTTCTCAGGTGATTGATGGCTCTTTCTTTCTAACTGGTGGTTGACTTGTTCTACTTCCTTAAGTATTGTAGTATTTATACCTAAGAGACATAAAGCAGCTGCTCATCAGTATTCCAGAGGAGGTTACTTGCAGTAGAGTTGCATAACTGCCCTAGGCTTTGCAGGGATTTTTTACATCATGCAGATGCCAAAAGCAGAAGGCTTCCTGGTTAACTCATCATTTCAGTTCTGTTTCTTTAAAAGCTCAAAATGCTGTACTCCTTGTAGAGGGCTAAATGGTTTAGATCTTGTGCAGTACAACTTACTTGGTTCCTTGTTAACCTCTGACAGCTACAGAATAACCTTAATTGCAAGATTTTGCAAACCGTAGCAAAATCCTAATAGCTGTAAACAATACGCTTATTCTTGGTTTCACTCTAAGTAGAGATTGCTTAGCTTTTTAAGACTGGTTTACAACAGTAATTCCCCTTGTAGTTTTAGTTTTTATGCTAAGTAGTAACTCCTGAGTGTCCAAAGGAATCCTGTATTAGACCACTTCAGTCAGAAATTACGCTCCTTTAGGAGGAGAGTTGAGGGATTGTTTAATGTCTTCCTGTGGTATATCCCTCTGAGAATCCACCTGCTCTGCTTTGTGGGCTTTTAATTTATCAGGTTTACTAGCTTTTTGATTTTTTTTTTTTCATCACTTTGAAGATTATAGGGTCTCCAAACGTGGATGCAGAATGATTAGGGTGCATTTTGTGAGGATGCTTGTCTAAAACATAAGGTAACACATCGGGGAATGTAAGACATGGATAAAATGGCAAAATGGCTTAGACTAACCAACGGGTAAGAAGTTCCATGATGATACACTATCAATTAGCGAGAAATTATTTTTCTTCTCTACTACCACTCCAGCAAGTCATAAATGAGTATGACAGCTTCAGGCACCCTGTTTTCTATCTCCATCTTCCCCGCTGTGGTTGGGCCTGTGGCTCTCCTAGAAAGGAAACAGAAACAAAGGAAAGATTGAGATGCGGGTGTCTTACGGGGTACAACTGCAGCCTTCCAGTTGGTGTCTTTATTTGAAAGTAACATTTCAGCCTGTGCTAGAAGGACACTTGAGCTGCCTGAATGTTTCTTAAGCCACCATGGATGGTAAAGTCACTTACAACTAGAAAACCAGGACAGGAAACACTTGCATGTAGTGGTTGGTAGTAAGGGAAGCTGGTCATAGCCTAAAACTCTAGCCTAAAACTTCACCTCTTAGATCTAGAAGCTTCTTCTGTTGAGAGATGCTCTTATTTTTACTTCAGTAAGTATTGTCAGGTTCCAAGCTGCCCTGTGCTGCTTTTGATTGGAGCCACTGCTTCAAACGCAGACGTGAGATAATTTACAAGCCTGAAGCCCAGGAAGAGCTTGGGTGTAGTCAGGGTTGGCAGGAGGCTGCGTGAGTAGCCTTCATAGCTGAGGTGTACATAGTTTGTGTTTTTAATCTCTTTAATGTGCCATAATTCAGTTTTCAAATGACATCCACTAAGCAGAAGTGCTTAATGGTTGGACTTGATGATCTTAAAGGTCCTTTCCAACCATTGTGAGTCTGTGAAGTGCTGTTGTCTGTACTTCGTGCTTCAGTGTAGGGAGCTGTTCAAACAGATATGGGATTAAAGTGCAGAATATCGTATCTGGTTTCGTCTAGTTCGATTATTTGACTTGAACTTGCCTCTCTTAACCTGCTTGCTTAAGGCCTGCTTAAATCTCTTGCATTAATTATCGTTCTAAGGTAGTAACACTTCTAACTCTCATTTTCAGATGTTTATCCTGGACAGAGTAGAAGGAGATAGCTGCTCCCTGAATGAATTTACTGTAACTGGTTCAACATACGCTCCCATGGGAGAAGTGTAAGTGTTCTGTTGAAGTTAAATATTGGTCTGTTTATGCATTAACTTACTTCAGGCTTGAAAAGGGATGCATGTAATACTCAATAGTCATAATAAATGAAAGCTCAACCAGTGAGAATGAACACTGAAGGGCTGGGGGGGAAGTAACTAACAGTAAATGGAAGTGAAATTCTAGAAAAGTAAGCCTTCATGAAACTTAATTAATACAGCCTCCAATATTGCAATGTTCCTTTGATAATCTAAAAATAAATTAGGAGTAGGTTGAGAGGATTTATTTTACTGAAGTGTTCGCTATGCCAGTACTTCAAAATGAAGTTTACATTTTAAAATGGCATAAATCTGAAGATTTCTTTTCTAAAGCATCTTATGAATGTGTTGAAGTTAATTCTTAAATTCTCAAATTTACTGTAAATACCTGTCCCTTACCCTCAGTAGTTCATTGGACTCACTGTATCTGTACTTGAATAGATGTGTTCATCTCAGCCTTTGGTGTTACACCTAGCTGGCGTTAAACCTGCTCCCTTACAGGAAAAGAAGGACGTGTTTGGTTTCCTTTATCAGTTGCAAGTCACTGCTAGCGGGATAGGTGGTTATCCTGGCAATGTTTGGAATTTTTAGGGTTCTGCTTCTAGGAGAGCCTCTTACTGGATTGTTACAGCTCCTTTTACTTGGCCAGTCTTTATTGTGTTTTTAATATTATCGCTTCAGTTTTACTTGCAGAGTAGAATTCTATGTCTGAAGTAGATTTAAGATTCAATTATTGTGAACATCTCAACCTTGTGAAGTTTCACAGGCATGCCTCTGACTCCATGCAATCTTCACTGATCTCAGTAGTGATTCTCTCTGTTGAATTTTCATAGCAGTTAAGACCACGGTGTTCTCAGCCGCGAGAAATTTTAATTCCCCAATTCTCTTTTGCTTCAAAGCTAATTGCTGTCCAAAAGTTACGCTTTCATTTCAGGAGACAGCATTTACTTAGGCAAGGTGACATTCTAGATCTTGTAAAGCATCCAGCTATTATGCTGTAGCTGGTCTCGCAAGAGCTCTAGATAAACAAAATAATAAAATATAGTGTGGTGGCAGATGTTGAGTGTAATAAGACAGTCAGAAATGTGTGCGAAAGTTCTATTTTTACTTGCTGAAACTGGGGAAATGTGAAGAAGCACGTTAATCACACCACGTTCACGTACATAAAGAACGTTCTGTGAAAGGGAGATTACCGCTGCAAGGCTGTTATTGGGGCGTAAGGAAACAAACAGCTACATTCTCAAACCTTCAGGGCTGATTGATTTCTGCATTCACAGACAGCTTTTTTAAATTGGTGGCTTTGTAAGGATTTTGAGTAAGGTGACTGATTGCACCTTGGATTGCAAACGTCACTGCAAACAGATTGATGGTGACCTTAAGAGGCAGTCAGGTCCATTGCACTGCCCCGGAGCAGGACCTGGACATCTGGACAGATGTTTCTTTGGTGTACTTCACTTCAGATACTGTTCTTTTCCACAGCTGCACAGGCAGCTCTCTAATTTGTAAACATTGAGTTAATATACATCAGTAATTGTTACACTTACTCTTAGAGTATTTGATCCATAACTTTCCCCGAGGATGCACTCATAATTACAAATATTTCTTACTGAAAAACTAAAAGTTTGTACTGACTGAATTCCCAGGGATCTTAGGAGATTGTTAAACAGTTGGGAGCTCGTTTGTCTGGTCTCAGCACTTGCTTACTTGCAACCTGAAAGCATAAAGCAATAATTAAGAACTGCAGCAAAAGCTAGCAGGTTGCATTTGACCTTCAAATGAGTTCAACTTCAGCTAATAGAAAAAACTGAAGCTGTAAGGAAAAAACCCACAACTTCATCCAGAATTGACCCCAGCAACTTGGACTTCACGTGTACTTGCCATTCTTCAGAAACTGATAAGGAACACACAGGCGAGGGGGGGAAAAAACCTACCCCCTGGTATTAGAAGTTGTGGCTATTCATATATGCTGCTTTTCTTCCAGTTCAGAACCAGTGAAAATAGGAAGTATTGGCTCTGCTAGATGAGGTGACAAACTGGGAGCTGCTGGGAAGCTTAAAGAGTTGAGAGTTTAAAGCCACTGCTTATGGCTGAAGAATTATATGCAAAATGAAATTTTAAATATACTTGTTTTCTTAAGATGCTTTTTTTCCCCATGCTGTGTTATAAACACTGGAATTTGTTTGCAGTACTACAAGAGCCGGAACAAAATCTTACGTAGTTGGACATGTCATAGTCTATGTTCTGAATTTTTATGGAGTAGTGATCCATGTCTTTCTACCACCAGGCTTTTTTACCCCTCCTGGAGAGCTTTAATGAAAGATATTATGAATTATGTCTTGCTAATTTTGGTAGGGGGAAAAATAACAGTATTGAACACTGTCTTGGTTCTTTTATGCTTATTCTAGAAGTATGCTAATGTTCCAGAAAATGAATTAATCTACTGTCTGTTTCCAAATGTGAAAGCAGAGAAGCTGCTCCTCGTTTGTGATGTCCAAATGATGCATTGCTTTAGGAAAATGTACCTTCCCTCTACCTAAAGACTTCAGATATTCATCATTAAGTCTATATTGACTACTGGAAAAGAGTATTTCTTTCCTAGTTTAGAAATTAGAAAATATTCTTTACTAGAAAATAGTGTTTATTTTCCAGTGGAATTTGTATTGTGAAATGACTTGGCTTTTCATTGGTTTAGGAGGTTCACATATAGTACAAGTTAATTTTTAAGACATTAAGGAGGCTAAATCTGCTTTTATGCCTGCATGCATTTCATGCATGGCAGTGAATCTGCAGAATATTCACTAAGGAAACTAAACTCCTAAGGTATCCAACACCACCATTCTCCTACTTGGAACTCCTCTCCCAGTCCTGCGCATACACTAATACTGCTTTCATGTTCCTCTTCACTGAGCTCTTTACTTCTCTTCTACGTTGCTGTGTGACTGTCACTGGAGGAAAAACGGTTTTGTAATGCACGTAGTGATGTCACTGAGAATCTTGTCATTGTGTTCACAACCCTTTGATCTAAACTTGAGAACTCACCTTTGATCAAACCTGCCTTTCTCAACACTTTCTGGTGCTGTAGTTCCAAGTCCGTAACTCACAGGCATTGTACTAAACGGAAATACAATAAAGGGATTAAAGAAAGGAGTAGGTGAGATGCTAATACTAACTAACTAACTTAAAATCTCCCTGTTTTCTTCCTTTGGAAAGGCACAAAGATGACAAACTTATTAAATGTAGCCAGTATGATGGCCTTGTGGAACTTGCAACAATCTGTGCACTCTGTAATGATTCCTCTTTGGATTACAATGAGGTAAGTACCTACCCTAGAACAGTGGAGAGTGTGAGAATGAGGGTAAATGCTTGCTCACATCTGTCTGTGTAATACCTTTCAGTGGTAAAACCCCTTCTAGTCAAGGGGGGGAGAGTATTTAGGTCCTCTTAGGTATTAATTCTGGGAAAGACTTGTTTGAATACTGAGAAAGCTGGAGCCAGGCAGCAAGTGTAATCTGGAATTTGGAGATCTCCTGGTGTGCAGAAGGCACTGCTGCCTTCTTGCCTTCCTCGCCTTCTAAGGTTGCTGCATCTTGTAACAACTTAACTGCTTGATGAAGCAGTGACATCCTTCTCTGCTGCTCTTGAGAGTGAAGGCTTGACATTCCCTACAGATCATACTCTTCAAAGCTACTTTATAAAAATAGTTTTGCTTGTTTCATAAGCTGTAGTAATTCTTGTTAAGCTTTTTTTTTCCATTGTGAAACTTGAACTTTTATTTCTGGTGGGTTCCATGTGAGGTTTAAAGTAAACTCGTGTTTTTTTTGTTTGCTTTGTGTTAACTAAAGGCTAAGGGAGTCTATGAAAAAGTTGGTGAAGCCACAGAAACGGCGCTTACCTGTCTGGTTGAAAAGATGAATGTATTTGACACAGATTTGAAAGGACTGTCTAGAATCGAACGTGCAAACGCTTGCAACTCGGTCAGTACCCTTTTACCTGGAATTCACTGGGGAGTGAGTTTTGTAGTATGTATTATCTCAATGCATTTTTATGCCTTAATTTTTTAATTTTTTTTTAATAAGGTGATAAAACAACTCATGAAGAAAGAATTCACTCTGGAATTCTCAAGAGACAGAAAGTCTATGTCTGTCTATTGTACACCGAACAAACCAAGCCGCACGTCCATGAGCAAGATGTTTGTTAAGGTCAGTTCCTCCTCACTTGAGAAAGGGTAGTTATGGAATGGCTGCAAAAGTGGCACAGTTCTAAAAATGATGGCACGACTAACTACAGCTTGAAGGTGAAGGAAGGACTTTTAATTTGAGCAAATGTTGTAATGAAAGGGATTTACTAAGGTGTTGGGTTTTTTTTCAGGGCGCTCCTGAAGGTGTAATCGACAGATGTACACATGTCCGTGTTGGAAATGCTAAAATACCATTAACCTCAGGAATTAAGCAGAAAATCATGTCTGTCATTAGAGAATGGGGAACTGGTAGAGACACATTGCGTTGTTTGGCTCTGGCAACCCATGACAATCCACCCAGAAAAGAGGAAATGAATCTTGAGGACTCCTCAAATTTCATTAACTATGAGGTAAGTTTAATAAAATACACTTCTAACGCTTCTCCCTCTCTCCCAAACTGGAGAATAGTGACTCCTTAATGTTTAATTTCTTGAGAAAGTTATGTCTGACAATTCTCTTTCTGGGTATTTTTCATGTCAGACACAGTAGTTAGGCTACACATGTGGCAGGATTACTAGTTTAAGAGGAGACTGTCTGAAGAAACTCTTCCTGATGGCTGGTGCTGCTTGGCTAAAAGAATATGATGAAATCAGTTAAAGAGCTGCAAATTGTATTATTTTACGTGTATACATTAAGTCCTCCAGATCATAACACCTTAAACTGTTCTCAGAGACTGACTCAAAAAAAAAAATTCCAAAAATTGCATTGTGGTTTCAGCTTTAATGGTTTTCAGTTTGACATTGCTCAACTGCAAGACCTCTTTGGGGATTTTGTGATGAAACATATCGGCCATTTTCTGCTCTGAGGGTCAAGTTCACTTCCCTGCCTCCATGCTGTCAGCTGCTGCAGCTCTGTCCATGATTATCATCTTAACTACTCTGTAATTTTCCAATAAAATCTGTAACTGGGATTTGGTGGGGGGGGGAAGTGACAACAGTTGCATGAGAGTTCTTGGCTTGTGCTCCATGCTCCTGGCACTGATTACGAAAAAGAAAGACTTGACTGCTTGCAGGTTGAATTTGCAAGGCTGACAGCTAGAGCACATCTTAACTAAGAAAAAGAATGCGTTTGAAGCAAAATATGTTTGGAAAGGTAGGATGCCATTTCAGAGTGTGGTCGTGCTCTGGGAATTAACTGTGTCGTCCCATACGCTCATCATGTAGATGGTACCATGTAGCATTGTGATTCCAAAAGCATTAAATTCTTATTTATCTCTTCTTACTTGTTAATGTGCGTATAGATTTGTGACCTTTCAGTTCTTCTCCAGCTGTCTGAATTCAGTGTCAGAGCTAAAGTGCTGTGAAGACTTAGTGTGGTGAAACAATAACCCCTCTGAAGTAACCCTCTCAGAAAAAAAACTGACGCAAGAGCAAGTATCTAATCCATAATACTCTGGTTTTGAGCAAATGGCAGGATGACATAGGCCTCCGTGTCCTAATTGCTGAATGTTGAACCACAGAATATTGTGGGCAGGAGTAAAAACAAATGTCACTGCGCCGAGACATATTTAGCATACAAGCAACACGATTGTTTTTGTTCATGTCAGATGAGAAGCCAGCGGGATCTTCGCTAAAACTTGGTGCTCTCTTGTTTCAGACCAACCTGACCTTTGTCGGCTGTGTGGGCATGCTGGATCCCCCAAGAATTGAAGTCGCTTCCTCTATAAAGCTGTGCAGACAAGCTGGCATTAGAGTTATCATGATTACTGGCGATAATAAAGGCACAGCAGTAGCTATTTGCCGCCGCATCGGTATCTTTGTGGAAGATGAAGATGTTTCTACAAAAGCCTTTACTGGTCGTGAATTTGACGAACTCTCACTGGCTGCCCAGCGAGACGCTTGCCACCATGCTCGCTGCTTTGCTCGGGTGGAGCCTTCCCACAAATCTAAAATTGTTGAGTTTCTTCAGTCTTTTGATGAGATTACAGCGATGGTAAGTAATTGAATTTTTACTTGGTTTGAAAGGCACGCTCTATGTTTAAACCCAGATTCCACCTTTTCAAACCAACGCCTCATTCTGGGAAACGCTTCCTTCCACGTTTCCCTGAACTCAAAGGTGCAGAACAGTTCTGAACTTAAGTGATTTTTAAAGATTCAAATCCACGCCCAGTGCAAAATTCCTTTCTGCTCCTATATGTAAGTCCCCACCTTGCTTATTTTTTTTTTCCAACTTGAAATTCTTGTTTTAGACTGGTGATGGTGTCAACGATGCCCCTGCCTTGAAGAAAGCAGAAATTGGAATCGCTATGGGTTCTGGTACTGCAGTGGCTAAAACTGCTTCTGAAATGGTTTTAGCAGATGACAATTTCTCAACTATTGTAGCTGCTGTGGAAGAAGGACGTGCTATTTATAACAACATGAAACAGTTCATCCGTTACTTGATCTCCTCCAATGTTGGGGAAGTTGTCTGGTAAGTTAAAAATGTTTTGTGTTTTTTTTCTTTGAACTAGAGTAGTGATGATGGAGTCTTTCAGAGTTATTTATTTATTTCCAGTATTTCTCACTAAAACTAGAGAAACGGGTTCTCCAGGTAATTGATGATTGTGCAGAAGTCTGCACACTTGTCGCCTGTACACTTGTAGTCTTTACTGGAGAATTTTAGCACACCACAAAAGACTCGCATTGCCTGTCGTGTTCTAGCTCAGTAGGTGGTTAAATGCTTTGATTATTTCTATTCCATGATTGGAATAATTCCCTGGAATCGGACAACAAAAGCCTGAATCAAATATCACCAGATCTGGTATTTCAGATAACTTAGTCACAGATACAACTTAGATGTTTGTTTAACCTCGAGTTATAGAAGAATGTGTCTTCTGTGTCTTTGGAAGGAACGGTGACCCAATGTCACAGGACACTTTTCTGGTAACAGAATGTAAATATTGATCTCAGAAGAGTTGCTTATATCAAAGCATACTTTCTGCCAGAGTGAAATATAACAGTAATTGCCTTGCCTTATGTTCTTGTAGACTTTAAAACTGTCCTTGATATGGCTCTTGCTGCAGCCTCTGTTTCTTTTCTATTTATTCAGGAGGCTTGGAGCCATGAAAGTTACATGCTCATTAAATTTTTGCAGGGCCTAGGAGTAATCTAACTAAATGAACCTTAGTCATTTGAACTCATTTGCTATCATATCTGCAAAAGCTTGAGTGCCTTTTAGAAAGTGGCTTGCAAGCCTCTAGGCATGTGTGTCTGTATTTACCTGTATATAGGGGGGAAAAAAACAAGGCTGAAGCAGAAACTCTTCAGTTCCTGGAGATACCAGAAGATAATGCTTCAAAACTCACATGCCAGTGGTTAGAAGTGTTTGCTCTTGGATTTATTTTTTTTTAATTCTGTGAATATTCAGCTTGTGATATTAAATGGTTAACTCTGTACAAGAGAACAGAAGTGATGCTTCATTTAAGCATTTAAAGGACTTATTTACATGCACAAGAATAAGCTTATAACTGGTGCGTTGGGGTTTTTTTTTATAGTATCTTCTTGACTGCTGCCCTGGGCTTTCCTGAAGCTCTAATTCCTGTCCAGCTGCTATGGGTAAACCTTGTGACGGATGGTCTCCCTGCTACCGCTCTGGGCTTCAATCCTCCTGATCTCGATATCATGAATAAGCCACCACGCAACCCTAAAGAGCCACTGATCAGTGGATGGCTCTTCTTCCGGTACCTAGCTATTGGATGTAAGTAGTAATCCCTCTTTATTTTATTTTTTTTTTAAGTAAGCTTAGGCAGGTAATAGTTTGTCTCATCTCCTTGTACACTGAAATATGGAAAGCTAGCAATAGATGTTCTGTGGAACTGGTGTTCTGCCTTTATTGTGTTTCAAGATTCACACTTTGTTTTGCATATTTGCAGGCAATGCTGTGACAGGAGCAGTGAAGTAGTGACTTTAATGATGATTTTTTTCGTTGGTAGCAACTGAGGCACCAAAAGTGCTAGTTGCAGAATATCAGTGTGACGTTCACCACTTCATCAGAACCTTGTGATTTTGACAGCTAGGGAACTGTTAGAAATTTTATAACTGCCATACTGGATTAGCCCATGAGAATTATTCAATGGTGGATGGTGTTAGTCCTCAAAGGAGAAGTTCTTCAGGACTAGATGAACTTAGGGCTGAGTTTGACCTCTGTTCTCCAGAAGCCACCTACTTGTCTTTTCCCATTTGACTCATTCTAGGCTGAAATGCTTTCAGCTCCAGTTTCAGCAGATTTCAGCTTGTCCATGCAATAACTCAGCCGTAGGAAGCTGAGTGTGTTGTGGGATGGGGAGTGAAGAACCAAGAACAGCACCTGCATTAGCTGTTGAGGTCATATGTAGAACTACTCCTAATTCTGGAAATGACTACTGTCATCTATCTAACCTACCATTTCTGTGCTTAAGTAGAAGAATACGACAGGTTTGCTGGCCTGGCTATAATCTGGAAAAATAAAGGAGTATCAATTTGTGAAGTCAATGGTGGACATAGATTTAAACCTTAACTGTAGCTACAGTATTGTAAAGCTACAATAAGTATCTACATGGGTACTTAATGCGCTCTGTCTTCATGCCAGAAGTGGTCACCTTAATTTTCGTAACTGACTTCATAGATCTCATTAAAGCAAGTAAACCTCAGTATTAGTTAATGTTAAGTATAGACACATGGGATTCTGGGAGGAAAAAAGAAAAATTGTGGGTTGATTACTCCAGGTAGATACTCTTGCCTTAAGTTCTAGCTGCCAGCTTCTGTGAGCAGATACTAGAACCTGTCCAACAGTAAAGTATTTAGTAGCTGTTTAAGTTACAACTGGTGGAGCAGATTTCTTGCATAGGAGCTAGGTGAATTACGGTGTCTTTTTGTACCATACAGGAGGTCTTGAGGTAGAAGTTCAAGTGTGGCAAGTGGCATATGGTTCAAAACTGAAAAAAGCCCTTTGTTCTCTTCAAGGTTACGTTGGTGCTGCCACAGTAGGTGCTGCTGCTTGGTGGTTTATTGCTGCTGACGGTGGTCCAAGAGTTACCTTCTATCAGCTGGTATTTACTCCGTTTAGTATCTTTGGGGAGAGGGGAGGTACATGCTTCTTTCCTAATGTGACTTGAAATGGCTGCACAAAACCAGTAGGTTACAGAAATGTGTATAATGAGACCTTGTCAGACTCATTACTGTAAAGCGTGATCGTAAGGAGTTCGTCTTAATACTAAAGCTGGAAGGTGGATACCTGAGCTTCTGAACAATTAGAGGGACTAATTGTTGTCTTGTAAATAAAAGACTAATGGAGATTTTTCTAAAGCTGGCAAAAGGTTTAAAACCAGTGCTTTATAGGAGTCATATTAGGAGGTTTTGTCTTCATAATATTTGCTGCTTATTTCGTAATTGCCTAGTTTACACTTTAACAAGCTGTAGAAGTGAGTTCACATTTGTTCTGTCCTAGAGCCATTTTCTGCAGTGCAAAGAGGACAATCCGGACTTCTTCGGTATCGACTGTGTGGTTTTTGAGTCTCCATACCCAATGACAATGGCTCTGTCTGTACTCGTCACCATAGAGATGTGCAACGCTCTCAACAGGTTCGTACGTCCACGGAAGAACTAGAGGCCTCGGCGTAGCTTATCCGAAATCCCACTTCTTGTGCAATTGGATTCTGAGCGTACGGACAGCTCAACTAACAAAGAATGAGTCACATTTCCTTTCTGAATCCTGGTAGTGCAAACAAAATGACTCTCTCGGATAACATTTGAGATCTCTTGTCATAAGGTGTATTTTTAAGTCTGCCAATTCACTCTGGTATTGTACTAAGCACGAGCAACTGACATATTTTCCATTATTTCTAATCTAAGCTTAATCAATCAGATTATCCCTCCTCTGTTGGTATAAAGTGATATCAAGGAGAACTAAAATAAGAGTGCTGAAGATATGGAAAATAGTTTTTCTTGCCCTAAGGGAGTGTGGTTTTAGCCAATTAATATAAGATTATAAATGGAAACCACTAAATAGCACAATGTCAAGGGTATTTTTCTTCAAATAGCTTAGAGGTCAGTTAATTTAAAAACAAATAAACTTTAAATACAAGTGTACTGCAGTAGTCCTACATAATAAGATGCTGCTCTACATCTGATGTTCTGGATCTTGGCCTCTTCTGCAGCACAGCCTAAATGGAAATTGTATCTGAAGAGCAAAATTAAAGAACAGGCATTAAGAAGGTGCAAGTATTTGACCCTCTGTATCTCCAGTCCTTCAGTGAACTTCAGAAGTGGGTGCACTAGGTCCTCAGACCTGGAGGATGGAGACCTGGAGAGGATGTCGGGGTCTTAGAGAAAAAGATAGATTAGCAATGAGCAAAATGAACAAACTTTCAAAAATAAACATGAGGCTGGATGAACTGTGGCTGCTTTGCTAAGCAGACTTCCAAAGTAGTTTAAAGTCTCAACATACATATGTGTATACATATATAAAAATGATATCTTGGTGTCTTTCTTGCCTTCACGACTGGGATAATTGTGACATGCCACACTGCTTTTCTTTCCAGCTAATCTTCTGATGTCTTGAATGTCCTGTCTTAAGTCTATGTATGTACCATGTTTCCGTTGCAGTCTGTCAGAAAATCAGTCCTTGATGAGGATGCCCCCGTGGGAGAACATCTGGCTGGTGGGCGCCATTTGCTTGTCCATGTCACTCCACTTCCTTATCCTTTATGTGGAACCGCTGCCAGTAAGTGCACGTATCTTACCCTCATCCCTGAGCTTGGCGACAGAGCAAAAACTTGTCTGGCGCTTCAGATGAGGGATGGAGGGGCGAGACAAGACACAACGCTGGCTTTTTTTCTTTCAGATTATCTTCCAGATCACACCGCTGAACCTGACGCAGTGGCTGATGGTATTGAAAATCTCACTACCTGTCATTCTGCTGGATGAAACACTTAAATATGTGGCCCGTAACTACCTGGAACCTGGTAAAGATAGTGTGCGGCCTGCTACCAAACCGTGTTCTTTGTCAGCATGCACCGAAGGAGTTTCCTGGCCGTTTGTGTTCATTACTATGCCCTTGGTTATCTGGCTTTACAGCACAGACACTAACTTTAGTGATATGTTCTGGTCTTGACTGACATGGTGACAAGTTTTACATTAAAAAAAAAAAAAGTTTAACTTAATTTTTTTATTGTTTAGAGCAACTGTCTATTTCTGCTGAATTTTCACATGAACATATTTGCCAGTGATGGAGGTTTCATAATCTAGATTTTGGTTTTTCGCTTTTTCTGACTTCAGTGGGGGCAATATATTCCTCTTTTATACACAGTTAAAGTGTCCATTGACATGTACAGAGAACTAACACTATTTTATGCAAATATTTTTTTGTAGATGAAAAGCATGTACAGTGTTCTGTTCAATAGTCTATTCATCATGTAAAAAAATAAATTTTTTTTTGAGCCAGCGGACACTATCAAACTAAATTGGCAGCAGATTTTAGGGAATGAATGTGTGTCGTCTAAAACTAAAAAAGCATGTAACTGTTTGTCTTCTGCATGATCATCCAGACTTAATTTGTCATAAAGTCAGGTTTGATTCCTAAGCGGAACTTTCTGCACTGGGTAGAGAGTACTGCTACCTCGGTCAGGATTGCTTCTCCCTTGACCTTCTTCCTGATCCCTCACTCTCGGTTCTCCACTGTCCTTGTTTACACCAGTTTCTGTATGAGGTATGCCTAATCTTGCTCGTGCAGAAAAGACCATTCCAGGTGCAGCCTGCTGGGGTTCTTCCACACTCTCAACACGCATAGGGTTGTTTTTTTAAGGTTATTTATTTGTCTATTGTATTTTATTGTAACGGACCTTATTTTGCCAGTGTTGCCCATTATACAGGGATAGGGAGGGCTACTTCTGTCTACTTAGATCTAAACCAAACCTTTTTAACAAGCACGATTTATTTTAATTCAAAAGAGAGCGTAAGTTGGGGTTTAATACCTTATTTACATGTGTCAGATCCTTTCTTTTTTTTTCTTTTTCTTTTTTTTCCCCCTTTAAGATCAAAACTTGTAATGAGACCTGGAAAAATCACTTGCACTGCATAGCTAGAAATTGGATTTCCTCCACTTAGGGCACTAATGATCAGTTGTATACATGGATACTCTGCTGGCCTGTTGTTAGCCTGACTTGAAGTAACAAGCTCGTGTGTGTTTTTTGTAAAATCTGTAAATAGCACATGACCAAATTGAACATATTGTATAGAACTATTTTTATTTTAATGTGGCACTAACCACCTTCATTATGACGGTAAATGTTAAAGCATGTTTTCAAATTCAGTCCTGTATCAACAATGTGTAAGTCATTAACAGTCCTAACTGTGGTGTTTTTCTCCAATGCCTTCCAACTTTCATCGACTAAAGTGAGTATTTCTCTTCCATTTCACCATGCCAGTGGTGACTTGCTGTAATATAGCATTTGCTGTATACGTGTTGAAGAATAAATAGTAATTTCCTTCATTCCCATGCTGTGTTTTGTCAAACTCTGCTGTGCTACATTATTATCACCACTTTAGACTCTTTGTTTTGTGGTCTGAAGCTCAAATTACTGATTCCAAAGGCAAAGCTCTTGCTTTTGGTTTAGTGTATTTTAGGTCTTGTTTTGTAGCACCCAGGAGCCTCAGTGCCCCGGGGTCTGACAGCTTTTGGTCTTAAGTTTGAGATAAAATTGGACAAATCTGTAACTTAAGACAGTGACAGCTGTTTGTGTGAATGTTTAGTGTCCAAAACACTCTGGTACTTGTGGTCAGGTGCTGGTTTACTCCAAGGCTTTTTCCTGCTCTGAAACAGGGGTTGTCCCCCTGAGCTGAGCACCCTTCCCTAGACCCTGCTGTCTGCAGCTCTCAAAGTGCAGGCGTTCCTCTTGGCAAAAACAGCTTCTTTTTTTTCAGTGAGCGGAAACTCTTGGCACAGTGGTCGTCTGAAAAGGCGAAAGAACAGTCTCAGCTTAACAGGAGAGTCTTTGAAAATTGTTCTGGGGTCGCAATGTCTTTGTAGAGTAGCAGGTGCTGTGTTATCTTGTGCTGGCTCAGTCTGCTTTAATAACCAGATTCAAACAGCTTTCTGATTCCTTGGAGAGGAAAATGATCGTTAAAAGCTATGTTCTGTTGGTGCCAGCTGGAATCCAGTGAGCATAGACAACTCTCTAGGTTTCAAGCCTTGAAACATAGCTGCTAACTTCAAAACACACAGACCCTGTCTGAAATTCCACTGCACCGTGAAGACTCGCTGTTTATATCAACTTTGACTTGTTTAAGTTGATGCTGAGGTGACTCAGGTAGGGGAGCTGGACCTGATGTTGTAGTAGGTGTGGTGTTGAACTGTAAGCATTCAAATTCCATTGAATGCCCTCTTCAGCGGGGAAGAATCTCTCTTTGCCAAACTAAGGGCTTGCGTGCCCCAAAACCGGCACTGGCCACTTGCTGTATCACTAAGAAATGAGCAATAGGAGACTTGTCCCTGTTTCTTGAAACAAGAAACGAATAGCTCCTGGGATTTAGGATCCCTTGAGATCAGAGAACGTACAAGTATGTTATTTGTTGGAAACAAATATTAGCAAGTTAGTTCTGTGTGCTCCCAGCATAATGGACAATCTTTTTCCAGGGCAGGAATGCCACTGAATCTTTGAACGCTGGTTCTGTGCGAACCTCCAGAGCACCGTGTTGGTGGGCTTTGTAAAGCTCGGATCTGTCAGCGTGAATGACTCTGCTTCTTGTATGATCCTGTTCCTGTCCATTATGCCAAAAATTCTGCCATGCACCCCCTTTTTCCCTGTCTCTAAGAAGCCAAAGGAGAAAAGGGCTGTCTTCGCTAGAATTCAGTCTTCAACAGCTTCTTTGTTGGATCTCTGTCTGTGTTGAAGATGAATCTCACTGCTTTTGTCGTGGATTTCCATGCTGACATCTGAGACCTCGTTCATATCGGATGCCTCCAGGCACTTGTGTCAGGGCACGCAGGGCTTTGAAAGCTGGATGACTGGGGGTAGATAGTGACGCTCATCCCTACAGGCTCCTGCGGTTGTGGGAACAGCCAGGTTCTGGAAGGTGCTCCTAGAGACCCCAAGCAATCTTCATGTGCCCTTGGGTTTTTTTCTCCCAGTCTTGCTGTCTACATTTTTCCTGTAGAAATGGAGCAATAGGATTCCCCAAGATCAGCACTTGTCTGTCTTGGGTTCAATGGCAGCTGTTGCTATGCTTTCCGTACTTCTGTTTCCCACGTGTTGCCCTTACATGGTCAATACTCACCTTGCATGGTCTGAACTGGCTAAATGTTAAGACCTACCATGAGTTTCCTCCCAGGCAGTGAAGCCCTCTGCCCTGACATCACTCTTGGAGCTGGAGTGCTCTGGATCTGCTCTTAACCTTTCTCCAGCTGAGTAGGTTGTGGGAGGTTGCTCAAGCGTGCTTCTGGCTTCTCAGAACACAGAAACGCAGCGCGAGGTTAGTAATGCACTGCGAGGAGACGCCTTACCTGAAATGATTGTCCTTCATTGTGTAGGTCCTGCCATTCTTCAGCTGTCAGCCCTTCCACCTGGGCAGGCCAAGAAGAGAGGACTTCTCAATTTAGAACAGACTTGCCAGCATCTCAAAGTGGAAACTCTCGCTTAATTTCTTGGTTCCCTCTGTGTGTCCTCTCCAGCCTCGCTGTGCTAGGGTCAGCTGGGGACAGAAGTAGGTACCTCCTATTTTAATGCGTTAGGCCTGTGGATATATAAACAGAATCGCTTCTTTAAGCAGAAATAACTCAAAGTTACCCAGGCTTGTATCTCCCGCTCCATTTTTAGAAAACAACTTCGTTTCTCTTTGCTCTCATCCCCCGGAGCTTTTTCATCTCTGCTGTTTTCTGGATTCCTTAGTGTCCTTGCATATCAATCATGTGATTGATGCTACCTTATGCCAGGAACACCAGGAAGGATATCGGCTTTATCCTGGGAAACCAGGGGGTTTTGGTGTGAGAGCAGCTCCTCCTGCATTCCGTGTTCTGAGCCCGGGCAGCTGCAGTCATACATCAGATACTTGGGGGCTTTCAGCTCGTCGTGCCTCGGGGCCCTCTCCGCTTTCAAATGCGAGCGATTCAAAACCGCTGTTTGTGAGCCACACAACGAGCTTTTTGCTGGCATCCGAGCAATAAAAATAGTTCATACTTGGTTTCCCAAAGTATTACTGCAAATAAGTAAGAGAGAGGCTGCAGTTAAAATAATACCGGCCTGTCAAAACGCTTCGAGGCTTATGGTTGTAGGGAGGCCATTTTGGGGCAGGCTAATGGGAAGAAAATGAGTTTTTAATCTGATGATAAAATGCAGTACAGCAGTTGCTGGTCTCGGTCCCCACAACACAGCCCCTGCACACAACGTACACCGTAACCAGCTCAAAGGTGGTTGAATTTGCTCAGGTGAAGGGAGGTAAAAGCGCTACAAAGTTGTCTGTCTCTTGCACCTGTCTTGTTTACTTCTTTGCACTTCTAACCATTAACCGTTTCCCTAATCTCTGCTAATTACATCCTTAATTACATTAATATGCATTTTCAAATCTTAGCGGGAGAGTCTTAAATTTTGTAGTGTTGAAGCAGTGTTTGGAAGAGCCACCGGGGAGTTGTAGGGGCTCAGAGTACAGTGTTCCTCCCCTAGACGCGAGGCTAACCCTGCGCCCTGTTCTAGGGGTAAAGTACAGTCGTAGCTTTACGACGTTGTACTCTACCCTTTGCCCACCCGTTGATGGTGTAGTTTAACGGCTTCTTCAAAGCTTTCCTACTGCTTCCCAGAACAAGCTGCGTAACTTGGAAAAGGGACATTGTTAGGTCACTCTGGGGCCGAGCTTGCGGTGCAATGCCTTAAACAAAACACCCTTCGAGCTCTTCAAAACTGGAGCTCAAACTGGAGCCTGGAACTTGGAAGTAAAAATTACAAACAAATGGGAATTGTCTGTTGCCGCCAGTCGGGCAGAGGAAGGCAGAAGCTTGATTCTTTCCCTGCTGTCCTCTGTAGAAGCACTGCTTGGGTGGTGACAGACAAAGGGGGCTCTGCTGCCTGCAGAAACCCGGAGGCTTTAAGAACCGAGTAACCTGAGAGTGTCCCTTCGATGACAGAGCAGCCAGTTACCAAACTTAACATTCTTTCTTCTGTCACTGTTGATCTTAGTCTTGCTTGTACGATGATACTTCGCCTTCATCCTTTCATTAACTGACGCCTTTTCTTTCTTTCCTTTTCAGCAATACTGGAGTAATCGCTTCCTAAACAATTTTGCAGCAATGTAAGGTTGTTTTGTTGCGTGCATGTGTTTTTAGCAACACATCTACCAAAACTTCTGCATGTATCATGTGTAAAGATTCTTTGCTTTCCCTAAAAAGAAAAAAGAAAAAAAAAAAAACAAAACAAAACTCATTGTGTTCTCTGTGGAAGAAACGTGTGGTACCATTAGGACTTCATTATACCGATGTACAAAGGTGCAATATAGCTTCCCGCTTCCGGAGGAGTTGGGTTCTGTGCTGCACGGAGACGAGTTTGTTTATCCTTCAGCGAGACTTGCGGAGCCGTCAGCCAGTTTTCCACGTTTCTGTCTGTAACACGTCCGTTTAGACCATGTACGATATCAAAACCCTGCATGCCTGCGCTTGTAGCCAAACCGTTCTCTGTATTGTATCATCCCAACACACCACTCGGTAACAGCTCCTGTACAACGCTCTCCTATTTATAAAGTTCATTGACGAGATTACCGATGAATGTTCAGCCGTGAGCCTCCACTTCAGAACCTTGGGGTTTGTTGGTTTGGTTTTTTTTTTAAAATCATGCGTGCAAATCGACCTCTTTTGCACTGTAACGTAACTTATTTTAGATCTAAGGCAGTGAGACAGATGTTGGTGCAATACAAAACCTGGTGATGCGTTCCTCTAAGAAAGCAACAACCGACTTAGCCACAGCTGCATGTGCCACCTGTAGACCTTGTAAATAAGACCGGTTGTCTATTGCCATGCTGACGGTAAGAAGCATCACGCCTAGTTTTCATTTGTATCAGGTAAAATAAATTTATTCTACGAGACATCTTCTGCGTGTTATTTGATGCACTTTGTTTCCTGCAGGTACACGCGTACGTACTTCAGCGCGCTCTTATAGTCATGCCAGGATGACATTTATTAGCACCAACACCATTGCACTCTTTCCTCCTAGAACTATGCAGATGCCAGCTGCTCCTCTGACCTCGGCGCTGGTGGGATTTCCTCTCTCCAGGGGCTTGTGTGTGTGTTTAAGGGACACTGTCAAGTACTTTGATCACTCGATTTTTTTTTTTTTTAAATGCTCCATTGTTTGTAAAACCCCTCTGAGAAACTAAAAATAAACATTTCTTTCCCAACTACATTATATTTTTTTGGTCCTTTTCTATTTTTCTAAATTGCCCCGACCTGAAGTAGCTGCTGCTCTCTTCCCCCACCCCCAGGCCAAAGGAAGATTAACCCCGCGCGTGCTACAAAGCACAGAGCCCACGGGGAGCACTCCTGTCAGGTCAGCTTATTCCATCCCCCAAACCCTGGGCACTCCAAGGGTAAAAGCGGGATTTTCCAAATGTCCTGTAACGCCCTGCTCCAAAGCTCATGAACTTGCGTTTATTTGGAGTAAGAGAAGGGGGAACCTCTCTAAATGGGTTTTAAATTAAGTGTAACGCCTCTGAAAACCTCCAGCCCGTGATAGCAGCACGCTGCTAGCAAACAGCATGATCCCAACGAGGTGACACGTCTGAGACCCTTCAAACATCACAGCATGAGGTTTAAAAATACAAGGGTTGAATTCCCTTGGTAGCTGAACTAGAAGATGGTGGAAGATGCATTAATACGTGGGGCTGAGCTGCTCGTGGCTGCTTCCTACTATGGTAGTGTTGTTGCGGCCGGCCGAGCTCTGCTCCTGCCCTCTGGCTGAGCCTGTCAGAGCCCAGCTCAGCACTCGGCTCTTATCTACAACTGCAGCTCTTCCCGACGGCTTATTTATAGCCTGTCCTCAGCACACGCCAACAGCACTGTCACCAGCAGCCCTTCCCAGCCAGGGCTTTACCCAGGCACCTGAGCTAAATGATGGAAGTCATTTGTCCAGAACACAGTGGAAGAAACCGCCCCGTTAACACCTCTTCCCTTGTCATAACCTCGACCCTTGCTCTAATGAGGAAGCAGAGAGGCAAAAGCGAGGCTCGCTCCTCAGCAGAGGGTGGCTGAAGGCCCCGTTTCTCAGTCCTACACCCTCACGTGTTGTACCGGCACATCCTTGGGACAGTTACTCCTGCTGCCCGCCTGCCCTGCTGCCCCTTTTTTCAACTCACAGAAGTTCTTGTCGCCGGTACCGAATGTAACGGTGAGTGACACCACAGAGTCATTCTTCAGCAAACGGCTCCCACTCCGTGCTGCTCTCACAGCGCGTCACGTTCCACGGATGGTTTCAGCATCTCTGTCTTCAACCAGCACCTTGCTAGTGAGCAAACAGCCCAAGCTCCTAACTTATTTTAAACATTTCTTTAAATGATGATCTGCAAGCTTAACTCCCAACCAGTCACCCCAAGGAACTGCAAGTACAGGCACGTGAAGAAGACGTGACGCTCAGTGGGTTGCTTGGTACTCGAGTGCAAGAGAACACGGTATGAGATGCTCAGATAAACAGCTTCAGCTTCACCCTCTTCCTCGCACTGCAAACCCCTGGCTCTAAAGCAGCACATGGACAGCCAGGAAGGAACCAGCTCCCCCCAGCTCACGTTATTGGGCACTCTAGACACACTACATCAAACTCTCAATCCAGAGGGCAGAAAACAGCCCTGTTGTTAACTGAGATGACTTTGTGTAGGGTTAGAACCCGCATCCACCCCCACGAGGGTGGGCGAGAAATGAGAAAAGCCTCTGGGCGAGGAGATGGCAGATTTTCTTCACAGCCTCAGCTAGGAGAGTGCCACAGGGGAAGTCACTGGGCTGAGGAAAGACCAGTGCTCCACCCTCTGTGCAGCCTGCAGAGCTCCGAGCACCTGAACAGGGCTTCTGAGGTATTTCATCCCAGCAATTTAACCACATGGAAGTGCAGAGAAGCCCTTGGACACGAGCTCAGCAGGCCCAGGCTATTGCTGTAATCGAGTCACGCCCCCATTTGTTTAAAGAGAGATGGTGGGAACTGAATCTAAGAGAGTTAGCCCCACGTAACGGAATCCATGCGGGTTATCCCCTTCCCCGGGTGAACCGGGATGGGAGCACCCAGGCACTTCCACCTGAATTAGTGCTTGTGGGGCAGCGCCAGCTCAGGATTTTCTGACATCACCAGCGTGAAGAGGTGAAATGGACCCCTCTGGCTCTTCAGGCATGGCAAAGGAGAGGACTTTCAGGCTGATTTTACCTGTGTGTGTTCAGGAGCCCAAGGAAAGCAGCCGAGAGGCAGGGAGCTCTCAGCATGCGCGGGGTGAGCTGCCCTTCACACGCTCAGCCCAAAGGGACTGCCCATGTCCCTGCAGACTTGGGGATCTAACAGCGGTCAGCCTTCAAAACCTCCTTGGCGCGTCCCATTCAGCCTCTCTTTCAGGATGAGAGGATACCCTAATTAACTGAGATAAAGTTCGGAAACAAACGCCCCAACCCCGATGAGCTCCGGCTGCTACAGCCCCCCCTGCTATTGATGCAGGTGGCAGAGTCAGTTTTTCCTACAGAGGCAGGCAGGGAACAGCGCTGTACTGCTGGGGGAAGATAACATCAGCAGCTAACAACAACCAAGCTGCAACCAGCTCAGGCCTCCAGAACCAAGTCACGCCGCTCCAGCGTACCCTGGCTGCAAAACACCGAGCGTTTTGATCTCGCGCTTGCTGCTGCCCCACGTGCAGCGAGGCAGGACACCCCCGAAGTTGTGACTTAAAAGAAGTTGCTCTTTGCCATGACTTAAGCGCGAATGTGGACCTTCAGTTGAGGTATGAGACTGAACTGCAGCGGGCAAGAAAGCTACCACCACCCTTTAACTCATCAAATGAGTGTCCTTTCCCTGGAAGGACAACCTCACTGTCCACAGCCAGGTTGGCATAGCAGCCCCAAGTCAGCACAGTTCATGGTGGAGCTCTTCAGCTTTCCAGGGGTTCCTGCCAAATACTCCTCAGCTCACCATGCTGCAACCAACCCCAGTCCTGCTTTGCAGTGGCTGCTTTGCTGTGGATACTGTTCACCTCTGGCTGTAAGCTACAGGTACCAAACCCTGTACTGCTATAAAATCTAAGCCTCTGATTTGTGGGCACCGTCAGCTTCTCAGGACATCCCACCAAGGGGCTTTATACCTTCAGTGAACTGACAGCACAAGAACCCAAGCCACAGCCACCTGCTTGTGCTCACAAACCAGCTGTTGGGTACTGGAAATTTCAGCCGTGACCAGAGAGCTCGGACTCGTTGATGGGCTGCTTCCCAAACCCCAGCCTGCTCCTGCTCCCAGACCTCTCAGACAATGTTTTGGATTGGAAGGGACCTTTAAAGCTCCAACTAAATCTAGTCCAACCGCTCTGCAATGAGCAAGGACATCTGCAACTAGAGCAGGTTGCTCAGATCCAAAAAAGAAAACCAGAAGGAACTCTCCATAGCATCACCTCAATCTCCACTCCGTCAGCCGAGGCACACAAACCACACGTGGCCTGTCACAAACCACGGCCAAGTTTCCAAAGCACCCAGAACCTGCTTTAACAAGTCCCCTGCTCTCCGAGTTACAGAACCTCCCCGAGCAGCGCCGCCGACATTTCAACCCACTGCCCAGCATTGTGTCAACTGGCTTCTGCAATAAAACTGCGAAAAGCTGTATGCGACGTGCCCAAACGAGCCTGAAGAACGAACGTGTGTGCTGCACAGAGCTACATCAGCACGTGCAATGAAAAGCAGAGAAAAGGCCAGTGCTGCCGGTGGCTGGCTACCGCAGAGAGGAACCGGGCGCTCCGTCCCTTAGTCTGGGTCAAAGGACAGAGTGAATAAAGGTGCTGAAGTGAAATTCAGACACCTAAAATAGAAGCCCTCAATTCCTTCCTCAGGTTGACGCAGACCCTGGGTAGACTTCCCAGGATACTCTCCTCTTCTTCCTGGAAATTGCTCTGACTCCTGAAGGCACTTTTCTGCATCTTCTCAGAGCTGCAGTGGTAGGACCAGCTCAGCATCTAGCTCTTCCCTTAATCAGGTTCCATGTGCTCATTAGGGAGCCTCTATCTAAACAAGAAGGGCTTTTATCCAACAGATGTACTTTGAAAGACTAACAACATCCAACCCCTCACAAAACAGAGCTGCTGACACTCTGATCTTAAAGCCTAATGGGATTAAGAGCTCCCCTCAGCAGCTGCATGGCAGGCGTTGGTCTTTGAAGTCTTCACCAAGACACTTCCATCTCGGTGAAAGCCCTGCTGGCAGCGTCCCACCGAGCTACTCAGTTCCTCTTTCCCCTGTCGCTAACAGCAGTCCTCACTGGGTTCACACTGGGACAAAACCAGCGTTAGGAACCCAGGAACCGGTCATAGGCTTTCCCTTCCCCTCAGGTCATGGGACAGGAGCTGCAAGTCCTGCCTGCGACATTCCTTCAGGCCATGGCTACATGCCCAGCAGCTTGGTGTCCTACCCAGGGAATCCCTGTAGCAAGCCGTAAATGTCTCTACACCTCTTTAAGGCCAGATGATGGATGCTCTTCCTTCCACCATGTACAGCCTCTGAATTTATAGCAGGGATGGTAAATCATAGCACCAAAGGAGAAGAAACCCATCTGCTTCCCAGTCACCTTTTTTGGGCATGAGGCGGCAGGAACAAAAGCAGAAATCAAAGCGCAGCACAGGAAGAGTTAAACTCCTTTCTCAAAACCTCAAATATTCCAGCGTTATTGGGTGGAAGGTCCTTAAAACTTCTCAGAGCCCAATATTTCCGTAAGGGGACCAAACACTTGACCGAGTCCTCCAGCCTTATCGAACTGGCTGCGTTTCAGCACGACATTCTCCTCCCCAGAACAGACACGGGAAGGTCAGATGGAGCCACCACCTCCTTTCCTACATATTAAAAAGCTGTCCTGGTGAGCTGAGGACAGGTGGAAATCTGTCTCCAGACCCCGTTCCTCCTCTTGTAAGAGTCAGCAACAAGAATCCGGTAGCAACCCGGGCCAGCTAGAACTTCAGCTAATACGAGAATTATTGGTTTTTCCCCGAGTAATGCCAAACTTTCCTGCATTCCAGGCCACAGAGGACCACCAGATCGACAGAGACAATTCAATCCATATGAACATCATCCCTGTCTCACCTTCACTATAGACCTCAGCAGGAAAACCCGGGGCTGAGGTTACGCCGCCTTCCCACTCCATCACTCGCTAAGCAGGACCCTGCCAAGCTTTGTAAGGCAAAAAAAAGCTCCTCAGTCACAAATTGCTGCTTTTTACTGGCTTCCCGACAGACAAACGTTTATCTGAAGAGCCATAAGGACGGCAGCTCACACAGCCCAGTCTGAGGAAGACACATATCCACAGACTGCTGTTCTCGCTCTGCTGATGTCATCACGCTGAAGTTTCCTGGAAAACTATTTAGTATTCCACAAGGATGAAGCCAAGTTACCAGCTTCAACTCGTCAAACCACACTGCACCTCAAGGAATAGCACCATGTATTATACACTAAAAGTTAGGAAAAAAGCAGGGACAGCAAAAATCCAGGGAATTTTTAAATAGTTAAATAGTTCAGGGAAAGAGCTGGCACCTTAACAGCCCTTAGAGCAAAGCACGGGGCAACGCGCCGCCTCCCCAGCACAGGAACAGGCTCTTTTGTGCCGCCAGATCAACCCAAGGTCTTGGATCAACTGCCAATGTAAGTAGCTCGCTTCTGCCAACCGTTAAACTCCCCCAGCCCAGGAAGCCCAACTGGGAGATGTTCCAAGCCACCGAGCCCCTCATTAACCGAGCTGAGCGTGCTGCTGCTGCCGCCCCTCCAGCCACTCGGATGGAATTGGGACTTTCTGTTCTCTGTGAATATTTAAGACATTTTTATCAAGTCCAAGTCTCAGGACATGGGATTTTTTTCTTCTCTTTGTCCTCTAGACAAGGCTCTGAAACGCACAGAGCTGATGGCTGAACAAAAAACCAAAGATAGCTGAAGTGTCCACAGGCAAATGTTCAGGCTGCAGGGTCAGTGTTCCCTGCCACGCCATGCTCTGGTCAGACACAGGGCAGCAGGACATGCCGCAGGGCAGGCAGGTCAGTAGATGGCATCTGCTGTGCTTTATGAAATGGAACTGTCTGAACAGCCAGATACAGCAAAGTCAGTCTCTTTTAAAACTCTTAAGTCAGGAACTATCGCTCTTGCTAGATCCCCAAAGCCTCGCTCTGTTTGCATGCCCCGGTGTTTGGACAGGATGATAAAGGAAGAAAAGGAACCTGATCTCCAAACCTACAAAGTCCTTGGCCTCGCTGGGGAAGCTCTTTGAAAGGGAGGCTTTGACAGTGTAAACATCCATCAGCGACCCACCGCAGCGGAGGCTTCCCCGCCACATTCCATACCCGGCATTACACAATTCAGGTCCTCAAAGTAAGCGCGAGGCTCAAGACAGTAAACGAAAACATCATTATTCTTTCTATTTTGTTGTTGTCATCAACGGTGATAGACATGGACTAGCCAAAGGGCTTCACTTAATACATCAATTAAACATTCACGTAGGGAATTTCAATGTTAGCACTCTTCCCTGAGCTGTGTTTGCACCAGAATAACTTTTTTTTCTCTCTTCACCCAAAAGCCAGCCCTAGGCATCCCCCTGCCGCTTCTTGGCTGGCTTCCAAACAACACCTTAACCAGGCTGCGGGTCCTAGGAAGGCAGCAGGAATTGCGGCAGTTCTCTCCCTGCCCAGCATTCCCCCCCGCCCCGCTACCCTTCCCTCCCAGCTCCGGTTACTGGACCGACACAAACACATCCATCACCCCCCAGCCTCAGGCCAGGGCTCCAGCAATTCAACAGCAGCTTTACAGTTCTTGCCCTCTCCTCCTCAGTGTGCTCCAACCGACCAACCAACCAACCTTTTTCAGGACTATGAAGTGAACAGATACAGGATTTAAAAATACAGTAGAAAAAAGCAGGAAGAAGGCTTGCAAAGTTAAAAGGGAAAGGACGGGAGAGGGGCAGGAATGTTTTTGAGGCAGGTTCAGGCATCATGTCAGAGGATTACTTTTCAAACCGGCACCCTGGCAGTACAGGAACGTAGCTGGTAGGGGAAATCATTCTTTAGGCCCACACAACATCCTTTTGATGAAGAAACTGCAGCAAAATCGACTGCATTGGGCTTGAGTTCTGCTGGGTACTCCAAAAAGTTGTATCGATTTACTGATGGGCTGTACTGAATACACATTATTTAGCATATGCTACTTTAAGCCCTGCCTAAGCCTCTTTAGTTCCAAATCATAGTTTTATACTGAGTTTAAGCCCAGCTAAGGTCACTACATTTAAGACCCCTGCAGACTGCACTGATTTAGGTCTGTTTTTTTTAAAGAGATTTGGTTATGGTTTATTTGTGTAACTGGAAATCACAGAGGCGGGCTTTGCAATTTCCTTACAGCCGAGGAAATGAGGTTTGCTGAGTAAGAAATAGCCCCTGCTTCTCCTCTGGATCAGTTTCCACATCACTGAGCTCCTGAAAAGCAAGAAGGGCAGAATCACCACAGAAACACGGGCCTGATAAGGATGACAGTTACTGGAGAGAAAAAAAAAAAGTCCTAATTAATCAAAAATATCTCTATAATCAGCAGTAACAGAAGAGGAGAAAGCGCCTCAGCTAGACAGAAAACATCTGCACAGGCCACCAGTCCTCAGCTCCTTCCCGGAGCTCGGCTTCACAGTTCTTGCATCCCCAAGATCTGGAAATCAGAACCAGAAATCCCACCGGTGTTTCAGGTGTTACCAGCACGTTACAGAATAAAGTGTGAGCTGCAGACCTCGTGTTCTTTAGGTAACTCCACCCACAGCAGGGACGTGTGCTGCTTTAAAACTCTGCTCAGTTCAGACTTCCAGCCCTTACCCAAGCCCGTGTAAGGTTTGAAGAAATTCTGCCCCTTTGCATCACTTCTGTGTCTTTCTTATTGAGAAGTAGGAAAGAATTAAAACTCCCTAATGACATCAGTGATTTAAACTCAAGGACTTCAAGCAAACCCAGGCTCCATCCTCACCCCGCCCCAGACACGCCAATGCTGCACCATACAAGCGGATGGCAGCGGCTTTTCTTGCCTCACCTACAAATTGCTTCGCTTTGGGAAGCTTATATCGCAGATTTTACGCAGCCTGAACTTCAGATTTTGGCTTTATCTTTTCTTCCAGGGTGCGCAGCACATGATTAAGGGACAGAATGAGGTCAGCTGCTTATTACGGGCTAATTGTTATTATTCCCTGAACTAGAATACCAGTAACTGGAGAACACAAGATCTCTGCAGAGCCAGAGATCACATTCTAAAATTAGAGCGCTAATGAAGGCTCATTAATAGGCAAGAAGAATCCCTCTAGAATTCTGAAGCTCATGCTAAATATATCTATATAATCTCAAATGTATGGATGGCATCTTAAAGTTCCTTACTCACTTACTGTACAGCTATTAGCAAAGGCTACACATGAGCTCTATAACCTCGACATATCAGGTACTTACAGGGTTATTTGCAGGATTTGTCTGAACTTTTCGCTTTGAAAAAGAGACAAATCCTCCAAAAAACAATGCAGCGAGGATGCCACTCTATTTTGACAGCTATCTTAAGGTGTTCTAGGTGTATCTGGACTCATCTGCTAAAGCCACACGTAAGCACGCTGATGTTTCCTTTACAGCACGCTCACCTTGAAGTGGTTTCAGTTTCCTGTTCTAAAAGGAGAGATTAGCAGATTACCTACAAACACACGGAATGGTTTCACTAGAACTGTGGTTCTCTGATTTCCTGTTCTATGTAAGCGTATCAGAGAAATGCGTGAGGCCAGTGGTTTCATTAACAACCTGTTTAAAGGACTCAAGAGAAGAAAATGGCTGAGCAGCTTGTAAAACATGTATTACGTACCTCACCCGCTCCTCTCGTCGCAATGAAACTCATCCTTTCTTTAAACACCAAGATCTCCGTTCCTGCACCCACAGCCGGTCTGGAGCACAGGCGCAGAACACAACCTGACGAACGCTCCACCGCAAGGGGAAAACAAAGCAGGTTTTCCTTTAAAAAGAGCAGCTTTGGATTTGCTTGTACATGTGTAGTTCTTTCTGTTATGAAAGACGTGCAAGGAGCTGGAATCGATTCACGGCATCCCACAGCGGTGGTATGAACAGAAGGACATCAGAACACCGTTAACAACACGTTTGCTCCAGGTGGAACGCAGCCGTTCGGTGCGTGAACGAAAGAGCCATCACAGCTCACGCCGCACAGGCTTCAAATCACCATCATTCCATTCAATATTTTGGAAAGTCTAAAGCCCACAAAATTCCAGAACAGAATTTTAAACTCAATTCCTCCTTTGTAAGATGTGACGTAGCCGAATATTTCCAAACCAGACAAGAATAGAAGTAATCTGCCTGTTCTTTTTGTTGTGTGTTTTTCTAATTGATATAACGCACGGGACAGAGGGAGAGATTTTTTTACCCTTATCTGCATTATACAACTAGTGAGGAGCTTGTTTTCCACGTCATGTATTTGTATCATAGAGCCATTTTTCCTGAGACTCCCACCTATTTTTTAGGTTTGTCAAAAAAAAAAAAGAAAATCTGTGCACTCCAGCATACCTGTGGGAACAGAATAAATTCAAAAAGAAGCCAATTGCCAATATAAAGATACAAATGCATGTTTTAGTAGGGAGTAAAGAAATCAGAACCGTAAGAAAAATGGCAGCAAGAGGTAATTCCTCCTCCCACACGTCAAGCCCACAGAACTGAAACGGTTTCTGGATTACACAAAGGAGCTCAGCCTCGACATGCTGACGTTGAGGATCTGTACGTGAAGCAACTTTGCTTCAAAAGGTGAGGGAAAACACAGGAATTCAAACATTACCTGACAAAAACATGATGTATATAAACACGGCGAATACAAGACGAGTTGTTGCGTATTTAGCATTTCTCCAGCAATGCAAACGCAGAGGGACGAATTCTTTCTATATCATTTTAAATGTCAGTGCTGTATAGAGAATGAAGTGCTCCGAGTCACTGCTGTAAAACCTTTCAGTAATAACACACTGAAACAAAACTAAACCACATTTAAAAATAAATGTTTGTGTACAGACTTTAACTGATTACAGGGTTGAGGAAGGACTGAGGAAGTGATTGGAATTGTCCAACTCTGGCTCAATTCTGTACATAGAAATCAGTCAGCTCCAAGTGTCCTGTAAGTCACAGTTGCCTGGGGTACAAAATTCCTCCTTTACAGCCCGTGGAATGCCTTAGAAAAAGACAAATTAATTAAAAAGAAGAGTGAGAGAAAAGTGCTGCATTCAGCCACGCCCAAGCAACTTCTCCGGACTTCAGCAGGAGTGGGAGCCCAGCACCCAAACAAGAGAGGAAGACCTTTCCAAAAAGGAGTATAAACCACTGTATTTACAAACCGATCACGCACACTTGGCCCTGGACAGAATTCAGACATTGTTTTCATCATAAACAGGCTGGTTACACAGGTGGGATTCTAACGCTTTTGAGTTTTAGCCGGAATTTTTTGAAACGAAAAGTTGCAAATAACCTCCAATACAATTAGTCCCTCACACTTAATAAATAACCATCTTCATGGCACTGAGATGCACAGAACTATGACATGGTTTCAGAGTCTGTTAAAAACAAAAAGAAAAAAAGGAGAGAAAAAAAAGTCCTTTTTCCTGCAAAAATCATAGTTTCTGTTTTCAAAGAACAGCCGAGGTGGCACGTTCCAGTGCCGCGCCAGGCAGCAGAGCGAGAGGCCATCACTGCATTCCAAACCACTGCTCCTGATCGGCCCACTGAGCCGCCTCGCTGTCACTGCCCTCCAGGTCCCCCTCTTCTCCGCTTCCCTCCATATCATCCACATCCTCCTCCTGGGTTGCATCTGTTGGACTTTCCTCTTTTTCCATCTTCTGCATTCCTTCTAGTGACTTCTGGTCGTTTGGGTCCAAACTGTGGGAAGTAAGGAAAAGAAAGCATTGTCCGACAACTTATTTTTCTCTTCATTTGTGACATTATTGTTAAAAAACCACCACTTCTCTTGTCTGCATTTCCTGTTTAACATCGTCAGGAAGTCCAGTCGAGTAGATGACGTGACTTCACTTCAGGCTGACTGTAACACCGAGTATTCAATCTTCGTGTAAACCAACTTTGATCCTCAAGAACGCGTCTATCTAAACATCACACTCTTCCAGAAACTTAAAGTCATCTCTTCCAGATAATACTAATTACAAAGTAACATGAAAGCAGTATAAATTTAAAAGACTATGACCAACTATGTTACACGAAAGCAAAAAGCAGCTGACTCGTTTGACCTATATAAGTTTATAGTGGGCATAATGTGCTAGATTAAGGTAAATTTAACTTGTTGAAATCAAAACATGGTAACGTTTAACATAGCTACCCTGAAGTTACACTGAGGTTATGTGAAGTTGAAGCACACTATTTAAATTTACTTAATAGCTTATTTTTGTACAGTCTAAATCGAGATCCTTCTTCTATACCCTGTAGTCTAACTCTGTATCCTCCCAGTCTAAGGGAATGGATCTTAAGGTGCCTGACTAGTTAATAATTAATTGCTATAACTAAATCCATGCCTTAATCCTTCCATTATCAAGGAATCCCACGTCTAGTGCGTGCTCAGCATTAAAGCAGCCTCTCAGTTTTGCACTTCTCACTTCAAAGCCTCATGACCAACTAATTCATCATTTGCATGTTTTTGTTTTAATGGAGCATAATGTAAAGCCACCTCTGGTGTACATCCTAATTGATTAGCGGCTCAACTTGTTAATTAAGTCGATTACTGGTTCTGACAGTCTCAGAGTCTCTGCTTTACCTCAGGGCAATACTGTACTGGTCCATTGCTTCCTGATATTCGTTGACAGCCACCAGGAAGTCTCCCAGTATCCGGTGCAGAACACAGTCACTCTGATTAGCCAGCGCGTTCCTCAGCAAAGCAATTCCATCTTCATACTTTTGTTCTCTACCTGTTTAGAGGCAAAACTACAGTTTTAATTAATAGCTTAGATAAACCTCTAACAAGTCAGAGCGTACACAAAGAGCCGTCACAACACAAGACTGATTCTTCCTTCAGCACTGCCAGCGTGGGGGAGAAGTAGTGATACGATTTTTGCAAGATTTAACTCAAAAACAATGGCTTTTTATTGCAGTAACTGCTACAGCTACATACGCTTTCGAAGTCAACACGTTTTGTTTGCAATTGTTGAAGTGCTACTGCAGTCAGTTCAATTTGAAGGGTTGTCAGGGACTAGAACAGGCTGCCCAGGGCAGTGGCTCAATCACCATCCCTGGGTGGCTTTAAAAGCCCTGTTAGATGTGGTGCTGAGGGACACGGTTTAGCAGCAGATTTGGTAGAGTAGGGTTATGGTTGGACTCAATCTTAAAGGTCTTTTCCAACCTAAATGATTCTATGATCACTGTTAAATTCTTCACATCGATGAGGGTGCTGAACACACTTCCGTGTATAAACAGTATGTTTTAATTAAGTTGACATGGGGGAAAAAAAAAGGAACTTACTAAGAAGTTCTGCTTTCTTTACCACAGCTTTGATGTAATCAGGTCTTTGTGTTAGCGCTTTGTCCAATAATGTTTTTGCTTTTTCCTGCGTGACTGGGTCTTCCAGACAGACTGTTGCTAACAGAGTGAGCGTCTGTGCATTTGCTCCCAGGGTTTTATAGACATTATTTGCCATAACCATGGCCTCACGGATACTGTTGGACGCCAGGTAACATTCAATGAGACCTGATGATACAAAAAGGAGAACGTTTCCGTTCGAGTTAGCGCTACAGGCACTCAGCCCTCCTCCATTATTTGCACCTCGCAGCACTCGGACCTCAAATACCTGACACTCCAATAAGCAAATACAAACTGCAACTGAGAAAAAGTGACTCTCCATTTGAACGCATCCATTCTACAGATAGTAACAGGTAATAAGTTACTTCATCACTTACTTATGAGACAGGTACTAAAAAATAAATAAATCCTAAGTGCACCTGATCTAAGATTTTTGTCCAATTCCAGCACTAAGATATTAATACTTTACCTAGAGTCTTCACAACTCACTATTTACTCAAAGCTGCTGCTGAGATCAACAAGATTTAAAAAAATACGGCAAAAGAATTACAAAGAGAAGCTCCCAGTGGAACTAAGCATACACTTAAAGTCACCATCCAAAAAGCAATCTGTTGAAAGCACCCAGGTCTGCTTATATCCAAACAAAACAAAAAGTCCTTTTTGAAAATAATTATTACAAAATACTCGCATCCTCTAGTATCCCTCAGCTGACCACTTCTACTAGAGCTTTATAGGTTGGAAGTTACAATAATTTCTCGACTAGGCAGTCAGCAGGAGAAAAGAACTCCTGTCTATTCCTTTGCCTCGTCACCATCACGAAAGCAGCTTCCACACCAAACCACCACTGGAACGTGAGCAGCTTCACCTCACCCACCTTCGTAGCAATCCAGCCTGCAAGGCGCAAGCCGTATCGCTTCCCGGAAGTGTATGATTGCTTCCTGCACCCGGCCCATGTTCCGAAGAGCGGCTCCTTTCAGCAGGAGAGCTTGAACGCTGTTGCTGTTGAGCTGGATAGCTTTGGCTCCCAAGTATAAGGCACGAGAGTATCGTTTGCTGTAGAAACTATGACACCTAGGGAAAGACAAGGCAGGTTGTAAAGATGTGCTGCCTGGGCACAGTCATAGAAGTTTAAATGCAGAAAGAAGGGGAAAAAAAATTACAGCTGACTGTTGAACGTCTTGCATTTGAAGTTAAGAATATATGTTCAAGGAAAAAAAAACTCTTCAGATGTTTTTTAAAAAAAACAACAGTGTGAATATTAAATGTTACAGCTACTTAACAGGTGCAGGAACTGTAACAGGTTTAAACATACAGGGAAAAAAAAAAATAGATATTTATGGCTAGCTAATTTAAGTTACTCCAAGAACAGAATAGATAGAAAGGACCTTTGGAACAAAAAAGCTGAATCCGCTCTATCGACTGTTATCCACCACATGTGGCAAATCCAGAGTTGAGGTAAGAAAAGAAAGAGAACAACCTACCCCGACACCACCCAGGGTTCTGCGTGTTGATCAGAAATATTGAAGAGACGGCAGCCCAGGTTCTCCACATCCTCCAGTCGACCTTCGCGTGCCAATAAATAACCATACACATCCATTCCTAAGGAGACATATTTGAAGATCAATCATCAAGAAACGGAAAGTTCATTCACAACAAGAAAAAAACAAAACCAAACACACAAACGCCTACTTTAAACTGTGCAACTACCAGTAACTGTTCAAGATACGAAGCTTCTGAATGTACATTCTGAGTTGAAAGCCAGGCACAATATTACGCAATATTCTACTTCATGTTGATTGCCTGAAGCTGCTACGCTAATGGTACTCATCAGATCATTACACTACATAAACTTTCTTCAGGACTTACCTTTTATTAGGTAAGGATCCAGCATTTGTGCTTGTTCAAATTTTAGAATTGAGTTTTTATTATCTCCGGCTCTGAAATACAGGTCTGCCAAGCTCCCCAGTAAGTCTACGTTATCTCTCAGCAATGACTTTTTCTCTAAAGAGCTTTAAGAGGGGAAAAAAAAATGCCTGTTACTTATATAATGCCATTTAAAATACCACTATATATCAATATTAAGATATTATCTGATTACATCGTGCTGTTTGAACTCTTACCAAATGGTATTTATAGCTCTTGTGTTATCTCCCGTGTGCACAAAAGCGTACGCCTTGATCCAGACGGAAAGCCAATCCAGATTAGGGATGCTCTGAATTACGTTGATAGTCATAGAAGCCACTTCTGCCCCTTTCACCGACAGCGAGAGCAAACCTGTTCAGAACAGGGCACACATCAACTTCAGCCACCAGCGACTGCTTTTAACACAAATTAATTGTCTGAAGACCAGAAACTCTGTCCCTCGACAAGCGTAAACAAGCAGCTTGTTACAAAGGTTTTGATAATTTGCATAACGTAGGCATTACATATTACACGCAATCGCAAGACCGTTACCTAGTCCCAAGCATAATTCAAACTATAATATTGTTAAATATTGAAATTCTAAGTGTGCAGACACCTACCGAGTATGGCATCGAGGGCTAAAGGGCACTGCCTTAGTACTTCTTTGTAGCTCGTGACAGACGAGCGTTCTTGACCTGCCTTCTTGTACAGATTTGCCAACATCATGTTGATCTACAAGCAACAGAAATGTTGGTAGAGTCAAGTATGAGAAAGGAGAAGTCCTCACTAATAAAAGGTCACAACTTCGGCGTCAAGCATGTCTGCCTCCCTCGCTCCTGTTCTAGGCAGAAGACAAAATTACTTGCTCTTCTTCTGAGATCATTATAATCTAAAATATAGTATCAAATTAAAACTCTCTTCTTTCCAAGTCTTACATTCTTTGATATTTGCATAGTGCAGCTTGAAATCTCACTGTTTCGCATTAAGAAGTCCAAAGATGGGCAAGTGTTTCTGTATGATGCCAAAAAGGGCCCTGTGGATTGATGACATCAGCCTTCTTTCAGCTGATTTCTCCACATCAACAGAAGGGTTTGAGAGAACCTGCTCAGGAAGGCAGAGGAAGTTTCCATTTAGCTTCTGAATGAAGTCATGATTGATAAAAGAACAGAAATTCTTTGAGCTCTACACAACACCAGTAGCTGGTTCCTCCTCCAATACTTTATTTTACTAGAGTGTATGGGTAAAAAGTTTGCTTTTCTCAATCTTTTCGTCTTTCTCTGTTCCGTAAGTTGGTCTCTAAGCAGAACACTTTGGTGTTACTGGAGTCTAAGCCACGGACAGTGTTAGCACAACACAGGAATACTGTTAACATGAAAGATAGTTGATTGACCTGATGCATTAATCTTTTAAGCCCTTATGACATAACACAGCCAGCAAGCAAAGACTCAACATTTGGCACTGCGAACCACAAGGAGATCTAAATATTTAACTTTATCTAAATTGTTATTAAAAAAGGATGAAAAGATTTAAAAAGATGGAGCACAGGCGTTCCTTCTACTTTCCAAAGCCTTCAGCCTTCCAAGGATCTCACATTGCTCAAACTGCATGGTAAGACATCAAATGCCATTCCATACACATTCTGGGTTCAAGATGTACTAAAACGCTTGGTTTGAGTGATCACAATCGAGTAAGTTCTGTTGACTGGCTAGCAGTGAAAAAGCCACAGAATAGGCAACCCTGTGAGACAGCTAGGCTTCGAGTCTCCCCTCCAGCTCCAGCAGGTGACAGGAGGTCACCTCTCCACAGCAAGGCACTCCAGCAGGTGCCTCTCCTGTGCTTCCACAGAGATCAAGACTCCACTCTGTGGTTACAGCCAGGCAAAAGACATTAATTTAAACAATTGTTTCAGCTCTCTCATTCATGTTTGACTCTAAACTGCAGAAAATCACCCAGCCAGGTATCTGGCAACCGCTGCTAACTTACGGTAACTCAGCTCTTTGCAATCACATGAATTTTTCTCCTGCCAGATGCTTTGGTTGACACCAGCCATTAGTCTTTGCTCTATGAAAACTACTCATGATAACACGCAAAGAAGAACTATCAAATTGATGATAAAGACTTCGAGCCCTATGTATGGATATACAAATACTTTACAAAATTTTAGAATGAAAAAAAAAACCAAACTAAAGTGTTTCTACGTCCTCACGCACAAGCAAAATTCTGTACCTTCCACATGCAGTACCTAAGAGGCAACTTGGTAATTCACACAAATAACGATGAACATGAACATTAACTCTTTTAACTTTTAAAAAATTCTAACAGAAGGAATACAAAATTTGTCCAATTCTAAAGAAAAGAGGCCAAAGAAACTAAGATAACTTAAACATTAAGAAATGCTTCCAGATTTAACTAACACAAAAGCAAGCACCAAGACACAACACCGTCATACCTATAGGCTATATGCTTTTTGCGCAGATGCTGGCCTACAAATTCAAGATATACTGACCAAGGACTTGTGCCAAAAATCTGCCAGAACTAACCTTTGGGGTCCTCTGCCTGGAAGGAATCCCATCGAGAATAGCAATAGCATCTTTATCTTGCTTCAGCATTGTGTAACATTCAGCCATTTTATATTTCACTTCAATTTCAGATGGTAAACACTGAAATAAAAAATGAACTTTAATAGAGTACAATGCGGCTTTAGTCAAGTAAAAAATGGGAATACGGCTTCCTCATTACATGCTTACACTATGTTGAAAAAATCCAGTGTGGAAAGTTAACAGTGCAACCTACTGCTAGCTCGTACTGCTCCTGTCTTCAACTGAAAAGCGTGAACCAGACATACCAAAAAATTCTCGTGTTTGAGACTGTATTAAACTTGACATTAGAAAACATCACACTGATATTTTCAAATCAAAACAGCCTTAAATATCACGTTTATCTGACATGATAAATCTGCAATCTGATGCTACAGTATTGAGCCAGCAACACTGACTGCAAAGAGGAACATAATTATTTTATGCAGGACATTAGTCAATTTTTAGATACCTGGCTTTGGGGTGTTGATGCAGCATTCCCAGTAGAAGGTCTTACTTTCGAAGTTTTACTTAATGCTTTCTTCTGCTGCAAGGCCATTGTATACTTACTGACAGCATTTCTGTATTCTTTATCTTGGAAGAGGGAGTCTGCGTGATATACAAGGAGCTGGTATTTCTGAGACGGTGAAAACAGTTCCCTAAAACAAATGCAACCAGAAAGGTTGAGATCAGCTGGCTGCCTGAAAACCAAAACCTTACAGATCCAAGGTGTTTGTAGCTTTGGTTTGTTTGGCTTCAGCTTCCAACTGCTGCTGCTTCTTTCCTACACTGGAAGGACCCTTGAGTAACAGCTACTATCTCCTCACGCAGGTATTATCTCGCCAGTTTCTTTTATCTGGATACAAACAAAGGTAATAGCCATTCCTGACACCTCATGAGTAACAACGGTTTATGTTTAGCTGCTTGGCCCCTGATCCCAAGGGATCAGCCCTCACTCTCCACAACAAACCACAGGTTGTCAGTGTCTGCTAAAACACGTTTTGTTTTGAATGGACTCAAGCTTACAAGGCAACCCAGCTCCTCCTGCAGCCATCCTGGTCCCAACCCACATGCTCCTACATTTTACAAGCCCCCTTTAGAACACTTCCAGTATGTCTGCAGAAGCGTTGGAAGACTTAGGTTTTCAGAGAGGGATTTTGGCTTCAATAAGCACCTCAAAACCCATCCAGAATGTAAAATGATGCCTTACAGGGAATCACTGGACTAAGGAGAAGAGCCGTGACCCACACAGAGGCCCTTGGAGGGCTCCACCAGACGCTCATGTTGTACCGCGGACCCCCCAAAGGTCACAGAGCCGGGCTTCAGCCCTGCCAGGCCGCGGACAGGAGCCCGGGGAAGGGACAGCCTCCGGCCCTGCCCACAGACACCCCCGCCGCCCGGTCAGCTCCCGCCCGGCCTGTCCCTCAGCCCCCCCGGCCCCGCCAGCCCGGGACACCCGGCGCGCCCTCTCCCGGACGGGCCACTCACGGGTTATTGCCGCTCATCGTC
>VZZY01014309.1:25381-39902 GCA_013400335.1 Eurystomus gularis | reverse complement strand
CCAGGACCCCGGCAGCGCCGCGCCTGCGCAGTGAGGGGCGGGAGGCGGCGGGTCGCTGCTGAGGGAGCCCCGCGGCGCGGAGCCGGAGTGGGCGGTTACATGGCGTGGGAGGCGGCCCTGCTCGCCTTTGTACCGTTTTATGGTAGAGATACGCTCCTTGTGCCCGCACAGCGCTTGAGCCTGGCTCTTGTTCTCCTGAGACTGGTTGCAGCTCTTCTACGAGGCCAGGCTGAGAGAGTTGACCCTATTGCAGCCTTCCAGTATCTGAAGGGGGCGTACAAGAAAGCTGAGGAGGAATTTTACAAGGGCTTGTAGTGATAGGATGAGGGATAGTGGCTTCAAACTGGAAGAGGGGAGATTTAGAGATGTAAGGAAGAAGTTCTTCACCCTGGGGGTGGTGAGATGCTAGCACAGGGTGCTGAGGGAAGCTGTGGATGCTCCATCCCTGAAGTGTTCAAGGCCAGGTTGGATGCGGCCTTGAGCAGTCTGTTAAGAGTAGGATGTGTCCCTGCTGATGGCAGAGGGGTTGGAAGTAGATGATCTTTGAGGTCGCTTCCAATTCTAACCATTCTGTGAATCTATGAAATGTGACAAAGGTATTGGAGATAACAAAGCTCCTGCCTATAAATATGGGGAACTGAGGAGAAAGACCCTTCAAAACCTAGATTTCTTCTGGGCCACAGCACCTCACTGGGACCACTGTTACCTACAAGGCATAGACTGAAAGGAGAGCTGAATCAAGGGAGAGGTTTTCCCCTTTATTACAAAAAGAATGCAAAAACACGGCTATCCTGTTACTACTACTACAAATCACATCAGCAGGAGCTTTCAGTTTGAACACACCATCACTCTTCTGGAGAGGAATACACCTCAGCAAAAGCAAGAGCAGCAAAACATTAGTGGCACTGGACGTCAGATCAATTAACACAAAAAGTGTCTTGGCACTGTATGGTGACAGCGAAACAAGTATTGCCGGGAAGGAGACAGCTTGGAATAAACCAAACTTGGATTTGCTGTTCTCTGAGAAGCCCTATGACTGAGCAGAACAACCACAGTTTTTGTCAGTATCGCCTGATGGCTGTATTGGACTGAACCTGCCCTCACAGACGCAGCCTCAGACCAAGCTGCATGTGACGTGCCTGCGTTACCCTGTGAAGGCATTTTAGCACACTGGAGCACTGCTCTGCGGAGGCAGACCTGCCAAATAACCAGGTATGTTGCCACAAACTACAGCCCCTGTATTAATCCTGTTTTCAGCGGGAATGACTCACTTCCTACTGATTACCATTACACTATGATAGTTTCTTCACAGAAAAAACCCCACCCTGATTTCTTTGAAGGCTTTCCATAAGCCATAAAGTAGTTACCACGTTAATTACAAGCTAAGTTTATTGAAAACAAGGTAAAAATCACTGCACTTGACAACACAGAGGTATGTTTCCCATGGACATATGATAGCGAGACTCTAGCCAGTAGAGCAATTACGCAGCTCCCCCAGCCCCACAGGCAAGCCCATTTCTTCCGTTAAATACAAGCCCTGTTTTAAATGCTCACTGTAGCCATTGATAATAAGGCAGCTTGCATCTGAAACAGCATGTTAGAAATCACTTATTAAGCACTAGCTTAATAATATTTGCTTACGCTACTAAACCAATCTTTTTGTTCTCCCTCCCTCTATCCCTCATTGACTTGTTTGCAGGTTTTGTTGTTTGTTTTGTTTTTCTTCATAAGCACTTAATTTTTCCTTGGTACAAAATGTATCCGAAACAAAGGCAAAACACATCAACACCTTGTGGTGGAAATGCTCAATGTTGTTGTTACTTGGCCTCTTCACTGCCCAGGACCTGACAGACTCTTGTTCATGAACTGTCTCTTCACAAAGCAGATCCACCACTGCAGAAGGAAGTACAAAAGCAGAAAATAAGCAGAAGCAATTTCCGTGCAATAAACACAACGCTCAGTTAAAAGTATTCAACCTCTGACAAATAACAAATGTTAAGGCTCCAGTTTTGCACAATTTTCCACACTGGTTTCTACTGGAATTTAGAATAAAAGGACAGGAATAGACCCAATGAATTTATAGCATAGGGCTCTGAATTAAAGAGGAGCATTCTACTTTCTCCTATTTCTTTTATTTTTACTGTTTATTCCAGTATGTTTATTCCAATATATTTATTCCAATATAATTATAAACAAGGGACGTGGCTTTGAAACTAAATTAGCTGCAATAATATATTAAATGCAGTCACATTTGCACATGAAGCATATGAACAATCAGGAGGTAATTCATGCATTGATTAGCTCATTTTTTTTTTTAATCTGGGTATGAGACAAAATGGCCTACTTCAAAGAAGCTATCAAATCAGAACCGCCTGGGAAGAAAAACAGCATCTCTCCTGACTGTGAACTTCCACCTGAAAACCCAGCCAACAGCAGATGTGCAATACTTTGAAGAGTTGCCCAGACTTACTTAGTCTGCCCAGACCAGGGCACTTATTACTGCCCTGCTTTTTAAAGTAACCCAAATTGGCGTTTGCTGTCTTACCATGTTATGGATTACTTTTATTGATAACTTGCAGCCTGCTCTTTCACGAGTCTTGTAAAACCAGGGAAGCTTGCGCCAAAGTAACCCACACCTATCCCTCACCCCATCATCTCACTGCTCTCCACGCGTTTCTGCACACACACCAAGCCTCACGTGAAATCTATGATGGTCGCACTAAACTCTTACCTTACTAGGCTTGTCACTTTGAGGATCAAATACCTTTTCACAGAGGCGAAGACCAGTTTCTTGCCTCAGCTGCTGCAGGTAGGCCCGCATCACCTCTGAAACACGGCACGGGAAAAGCAGTGTAAACTGAGGCAGCACCAAGTCAAACGGAATTGAAGAGGGAAGCAGCAGATCTCGCTGCTTGAAGCAGAAAGGGATTTTTCACATCTGCAGGTACTCGCCAGTCAGCTGAGTTGGTTTGCTCAATTTACAGCTATAATTGGGATTTGTATATTTGTACCAGTAAAAAGGATCATCCAAAAGGTTTTCTTCTCTCAATTACCTTTGCTTATTATTGTGGGCTTCCCATTCTGCTGGCACAGCAGCTGGCCGGGCTCCAGCACAGGCTTTAACTAGGCATTATGTCAAGGGAAACGGCAGACTCAGAGCCCTGTCCATTTGTTCTGTGGGATCTTAGATCCAGGGGAGTCACTGGGCCCCCGAGATCAGAAAATCCAGCTTCTGCTGCCCTCAGAGGACAGAACCGCAGATTTAGGAGATTCAGTTTTAACGGTAATTTTTCTAGTTGCAGTCACAAAAATGCAACGTATGAGAACGTATGGGAACGTATGGGAATGTATGAGTCCAAGGAAGCCTTTGGAGGTCCTGGATTAGCCTTACCTTCTTCCTGCTTGTTGGCAGGTTTGGCGTAAATGGCATTAAGTGGAAAGCCAGGCTCCCCAGGGATTGGGAAGTTAGTGATTCCTAGCGTGTACATTTCTTTCTCTCCTTGGCCTTTGGAGTTACACTGGAAGAACCAGGCAAACGATGGATTAACAGTTACCAAAAAAAAGCTGATGGAGCATTAGACCCAAGCTGAAACACATAAAAACTCATCGAGAATAACACCGCAACATCTCATTGGAGATCCACAGCCCTGGAGTATCTGTGGCTCCAACAGCTGGGACTGGGGTGAACAGGATTATTTGTGACACTAGAAGGAGAATATCAGCAAATCTTTTGCAGGGTATAATCTCCAGAACAGACTCCGTTTCCCTCCCTGTGGTGGTTCAGTCCCTGCCGGCAGCTGAGCCACGTGGCCGCTGCTGCCGCCCCCCCACCTCGGACAAAAAGAGTTTTAAAATGCCTTTCTGAGTTGAGATAAGGAAAGTTTAATACAGTGACACATGAGAAACAATCGCAATAACAACAGGGAGAAAAGCACTGTACTAAATAAGCGATTCCACAACAGAGCGGCGCGGACCGGTCACACCGTGGAACTGGAACTGGCCCCCGGGACATGATGTCAGCTATGGAATAGCCCGGCTGCGCCACGTCAATCCTGTCCTGGCCGAACCAGGGCACTCCCACACAGAAATTCACTTTTCTTACCTTTTGCAGCTTTTTCAAGCACTCAGAAATGTAGAGGGTTACGTAGATCAGTGTTCTGTCAGCCTCGTTCTGCAGAACAAGAGCAAGCACAGAGCCCAGTCACTCAGATTCAGGGAGACTTTATGGAACTGATCAAAATTGGAAACAGGAATGAGTTCAAGCCATTTTGGCCTTCAATTTCCCCATGAGAGAGGGACTTGCAATTCCCAACATTTACCCAACTTTAAAAATTAAGTGGGAGGAAGGGGAGTTTTTGTAATCTAGTAGAATTATTTCATTGAAAATAAATTTATATTCGCAGCACCAGCCCTTCAAAGAACTACTATGTGCACAATATCTCAAAAAAATTACCTTAATTTCATAATTTTTGAAGAAAACATTAGCTTTGAAGTAGTAGATGGCCTCATCTATAATATCAGTGTCCTTAGCTAACAGAAAAAGAAATACAGAGTTAAACAGGGCACCATTATACTACATTTGGTCATTACTTTTACTCACTGAAATACAAAAAGAAGGATTACTGCAAAGGCAAAACCTTGGTATTTATAAAAAGTGGAAGACAGCACCATGTAAGAGGAAACAGCCGCTGCCAAATGAAACACTGGTGAGCTCAGACTGTAATATTTATACTTCCTGCTCTTAGCAGGAGCTGTAACTCCCTTTGTCTCCTCCCCCTGTGATTTCTCACCAAACGCAGCGGTTGAGCAGTTCCCCACTTTTCTACCTGGTGAGTAACTCACCAAGAGTAAAACTCTTAACAGGACACAAAAACGGTTTTGGAGAAAGGACACCACCACAACTGCACAAACTTCATTACCCTCTTCCAAAAAAGGGAGGGTAAGAAGAACACGTAGCGACAAACTCACTTGTGACTTTCATCTGCTTTTGCTATCATCTGAGACTTCTTAAATCCAGAAAGTTTCCTGGTCTCTACACGACTGAGGATAACATGCCTGGGGAGCGCTACGTCAAGTGCTGAAGGGCAGTCTGTACCAGCTGCCTGGGGGCTCTGCTGGGATGCCCATAACTCCAGTTTCTGAAGCCTCCTGCCCTGAAGTGCTGCCTGTCCTCCTCCTCATCCTTCAGAGCAGCCAACTGTCATCAGCCACAGACCCAAAGCGCAAGTCCACTTCCTCTGACAGCAGAGGGTTCACACAACCACGTCCTTCTCAAACCCTACTAAAGAGCACAGCCAGACACAGGAGGAAGTAGAACAGCAACCGTAGGCTTTAATTACTGAAACAACTGATTTAGCTGGAGCACGGTGCTTATTAACCTGTGCATAATTATTTTCTATGACTTGCACAACTTATTGGAAAACTTTTTTTCCTTCTCTGTAAACTGCAAAACACTCCACTTCCAACCCATGACTCCTCTCATCGCTCTTGCTAGGGCTGGCTTGGAGTGAACTATGAGATGATGACGAGCTATATACAAGCAGGATTTCAGAGACTATTATAAACTTACTTTCCCGAGGTGCTGGGCCTTTGAACTGGCTTCTGATGGGTAACAGTGCCATGTTCCCAATTAGCTTGGTATCAGAGTCCATCAAAGTTGAGTGATAAGCCTACAGATGGGGAGGAAGGCTGGTTATTAATACTACCGAAAACAGACATTTCGGTGTCTGAATGCTACTGAAAATAGACATTTCTGTGTCCAGTCACACCCTCCGTGTCTTCATCAAATAGGAGTCAGAGTCTTATTCATTAATGATGCTTCCAGCCATTTTTTCTTGCACAATCACTGTTTTCTAATTAGGCCCATTCTGGTGAAGACCATGAAAGCGTCGTCACTGGCACCATTTCGAGCCGTGGGAGGCGGGATAACACTGGTGGGGCCGAGCTGCAGGTGTTGCTTCATCCCAGGCTGCCCGACCCCGCTCTGCACAGTGCTGGGGTAACAGCCCTGCTCTCCTGCCGGCGTTATAGTTCATTAGTTAATTAGTCGTTAAAAATATTTATTTTTTATTTCCATGTCTAGCTAATACTACTAGATAATAATAAATAGACCCAGGCTTAGCACATACCCGCACACTCAGAAAACCTTTCCTTGCACTGTAGAACTGGTATAATTAAAAAGAAATAAATCATTTATGCCTGGGAAGCTGATTTGTAACCGGTGATGAGTTCAGGTTTAGATGCTCCCCAGACATTCCCAAGCCAAGGGGAAGCCTTCACCTCCCCACAGCCGAGGGCTTGTGGGGAGAGAGGCGGGGACAAGCATCTCTTAGCAGAAAAGCAGTTTATTTTCAACAAGACGAAATTGGTGCGACCGGAAGAGGAGGAAGAGGATGAAGAGGAGGGCGCTGGCCTTGCAGCAGCCTCTCGTAACAACACCTCCCCGCTCTCCCCGTAGCTGCAGCCCCTTTTCGCCCCTCCCAGCAGCAGACCCCCTCAGCAGAGCCCTTTCCCCCAGCCCAGCCAGGGAGGCCCCGCTCCCCCCTCCCGGGCCGGCCCCGCCGCTCCCAGCCCGCCCTCCCTCCCTCCCGCCCCGGTCACCAGGGCCTGGCCGAGTGCCCGGTGCCCGGTCCCCTCACCGGCATCTCGGGGCGGGGCGCGCTTGGCGGTTCGGCCGGGCCGGGGGAGCAGAGAGTAGTTGGCAGCGAACCCTTCCTGCTCTGCTCTGCTCTGCGGAAATGAGGCAGCAGAGGCGGTTCTGTAGCCGAGCGAGTAGCTTGCACTGTCCCGATACTTGCCAGGTGCGGCGCTTGTCCCGCCACCCATTTTCCTTCCAGCCACCCTGACATCTTGCTGCCTCGCTGGCAGAGGTGAGCTCCTGTCCCTGGCGAGGGCCAGCACTCGTGGGGACACTTTGCTCGCAGTCGGTTCTCTCTCCTGTGTGTGCCCAGCTCTCCTGGGCATCGCTTGCCCAGCCCCGAGGTGCGAAGCACACGTCAAGAGACACACGATGGGTCCAACATGCTGCCTTTGGTATTTTGAGCTGCACGCTGCTGTTGCTATCCAGCCAGAACCTTCCGTGTGTCCCAGCATGCTGAATTTGTCCCCTGGTAAATGACTGCTAGCATGAGTCAAAATTAGATTTGAAAGGCAAGTCAAAGTAATCCAGGGCGCTGGGGTTTGTCCTTTCAACCTGCTACAAGTGGGATTCATCCCAAGGATGCGCCAGTCCAGAGGTCACTTAAGCCACCGAAGTTTTCTCAAGGCTTGGCGTGGTTTAATTCAGCCCGATTGGGTCCTGCTGTGGTGCAGTTAGCTCTGGGTGGGCATAAAGACTTGCCCCATCGTGTGCTTAACCTGCACCGTAACTGTTAAACCCCAAATATATTGAGGGCTTTTGGCCCTGCGTTTTAAAGCTCTGACAAACTGATACTTTTTTTCACCATTTCCTGGCAACTGCAATGACTCACTTGAAATCAAGTCTCTGCATTCACCAATTGTCTGAAGCTGGGAGTAAGGTTTTAGAAATGCTGAGCATCATGAGTCATACTGTAGCGGTTGTGTGGTGAACCGACCACATGATTTTTCTGTCTTATTAAAACAGTGAGCAAAAAACTCAATTTCCCATAAATCTATTCTGCATAAATCCTCCAGGAAACCGGATGCGTGATAACGCCAGCCATAAATTTTGAAAAAGTAAACAATTGCTCTCTCTTCCGCCTCACTGCACAAAGGGAGCACATCGCTCCTGCTGAGTGCAGTCCCCCCCTCCCTCCTCCGCTGCCGGAGAGGAGCGAGGAGGAGGGGGGGGAAACTGAACTGAGCTGTCAGCGCAGCCCCCTGAAGAAGCCAAGCAGCCAGAGAGGGGGAAACTGAACTGAGCTGTCAGCGCAGCCCCCTGAAGAAAACAAGCAACCGGAGAGAAGGGAGCAGCTGCCGCGGAGAGCCGCCGGACAGAACTGCTGACTCCCACTGCTCTAGGAATCCGGGGGAGAGAAAGAAGCCGTGAGCTGCCGCCGGCCGTAAGGTGCGCAATCGTTGCCACTGCCGTGAGCCGCCGCCACGAGCCAAAACTGAAAGAATCCAGAAAAAAAGCTGCAAGCTGCAGCAAGAAGAAGAAATTGCAACAAGAGGCCATAAGAAGCCGCGTGCTGCAGAAAGCCACGCCGCAGAAGGCCGCGTTGCCAGAAAAAGTGAAGAAGTGGTGCCGAAGAAACTGCACCGAAAGCTGCACTGCCAGAAAAGATGTGCTGCCAGAGAAGTTGCACCGAAGAAACTGTGCTGAAAAACTAAAGCCGACACCACCGTCGGAGGGAGAGAGAGAAAAAGCTACAAGCTGCTGACGTCACTGGAAACAGTCCAGGTCTGCCGGTCGGACATCGTCGCCGTTCCACGGAGACCATCACCAAACGCCGAAAGGGCACATGCACACACACACACGCACCATCCACACATACAGGTCGTATCTTGACATAATTAAGTCCTTATTTGCCCTTATCTCTCGGTGGGTGAGAGGGGGAGTGAATGGGTGGGCGTGGTGTTCTTTAATATCGTAATATTTCCGTAGAGTAAATAAGGTTTTATTTGAATATATTTAGTAATAAACTTGTTAGATATTCATTTCGGTCTCCGTGTCTGCTTGCGAGCTTGGTGGGGAGATATCCCAGTTTGCCCTCAACCCTTCTCCCTTTGGGAGGTGGTCGGACCCCTGCGCGCCTGACCGCGACAGGTTGCAAGGATGGCATTTTTTGGAAAACCATTTTAATAGCTCTTGCATGACAAATTGTCCCTTTTTCTTTGTTCCCATTTAAAAGATGCCATGCAATCCTCCCTGACCTCCACGCACAGATTCTGGGGAGAGCCCTTTTCCTCTAGATGTGCAGGATTTGCCCGTCTCTTGAACCTCACTCCCTGTTCTGGCTCAGCTTTGGAAAAATCAGATGCTTATTTCAAAAATAAGCACCGTAGCAACAGTATGACCATGTAACCATTTATTTAAACAGACATGGAGAACAACCCTACTGACGAATAAAAAAAATACTACACCTTCTGGACAAGAAGCAAGAAACTCCAAAACTGACCCCTGCCAAGCTACGATCACACCCGAAGTTTAGGTAAGTGCTGTTGCCTCCAAGTATTCACTCCTTGGTTTGGTTTCCATTCAGGGTGGTATCCTCACACTCAAACATCTGCTAATTGACCGAGCTGCTCCTACAAAACAACATCAGTTGTTCTTATTCTACTGAAATACTTGGCTGCTCGTATGTTGTGAGGATGAGGCTCATTTCTAATACGTGAACTATATATAGACAGATGATGTGCTTTACATATAAGCATTCACAGATGTTAAGCATTTCACAAACATGAGGCCCTTTTTGGAAAATACTTTAAGGACTCCAGAAGTAAATCTTGTTCCATAAGGTTAAGGAAAAATTGGTATGTACTTGGACATAAGCAGTATAAAAACACATCTTGAAATTCAGCCGGATGTAGCTAATAAATTGGACTAACAGATTTTGGGAGAAGCAATAAAATGTGTTTTGAAACACTCAAGATGCCCCAGGAACAGTCTGTATATAGAAAAGAGCTATAAACAGTTAAATTCAGAAGTACATTTTCCCATAGGGCTTGAATTGTCTGACATGAATAGTCTGTTCACAGCTACACCCAATTCCAGAACTGATGCTACTCACCTGAAAAATTCCCAAGCCTATTTTTACATTATTTAGTTACTTCAGTGTGTTCTTTGGAGGTGTGCTAAATTTTTGCTCCTCTGAAAGCACCACACGTACTCCATAGTAGGAGTATGAGTTCTTTATTCAGGAAAAAAAAGCTTACTTACTTGTTGCTGAATTCTCCATTAACTAACAGTTTCTAATATGACTGCACAAGACATCACGGAGTTTTATTTAAGCTGATTTTCTTTCAAGTGTTGTGCTGTGCTTAAGATCATTATTGATCTATAAATCACTTAAAGGATGGGCAAATTGTACAAAAACCAGCCTTAAGAGGGTTGAAAATCTCTTCTCTTTCCCTTGGGAGTTGCCAGTTACCTCTTCACCTAATTCAGGTTAAGTCCATGAAGTACAATTTTCATCCTTTAGAACAACTCTTTCTCTCAATAAATAATGAAAATAACTACTCAGTACTGGAGAGAAATACTTACTACAATGTAGTTATAGCCAGCTTTGCTTCTTTTGCAAATAAGATTTTGTTTCGAGCATTCCTGTGCTTAAATGAGATACATCTCTATGTGGGGAACTTTTGTATGTACTAACGCTAGCTTATGTATTTTATAACACACACACACGTAAGAATAAAAATTGTTTATTAAAATAGTTATAAGGTCATAGAACTCATTCTTCACTATAAATATTAGTTATGTTACAGATAAAACATCAGGTTTATGCAGGGTTGGGGGTTTCTTTCATTTTTAACACAAGCAAGGTATTTTCCTCCCATTTTTGAACATCCATTTCTTACTCATCCACATGATCTTGAAAGTATTCATCCACAAGAGCAGATTTATCTTCTTCGCATTCCTGCCACAAAGAAAACAAAAAAGGTAAAACCCGACTTTTCCCTAGTTGTTGTACATTGTCTGTTCTGTCACATTTTATTTTAGAAACCCCAACAGGAACAATCTCTAATAGGGTTTCATAAAACCATGCAGCAAAACTTTCTGAAATGCAATTTGTTTCTAGGGGTATCAAAATCGTATAGGTCAAAATCTAGATCTGGGTATTCTGCATAATTAAAGAGTACAAACCAATTTTTAAAAATGGGATTTATGTGCCGAATAATAAAACTAGACCGGGCTTGGAACAGATTTTAACACAGCAGTGTTCTATCATGTACTTTGCATGACAGAATTTTTTCCTAATCTCATATACTACACATGGGTTCAACACAGGAACTATTGGGGGAGTTTGAACAGTCATGTAGGAAGAAATCTGAGTGATCTTAATGGTCCTTCTGACCTCTGAAGTTTAAAATTCCATTATTTTTGAAAACTAAAGCATTACTTTTAAACACAACTGTTTGAACCGTCCGCATATGCGAGATGATATGAAGGAATTTCACTTTCATAATTGTAGGTGAAGACATCATACGCATTGCTACTAAAAGACTACACACGGCTAATTGTGAACCATACTAACACAGTGATTTATTCGCATGGCAAAGAACGTATTTCTATTATAGCTTACTTGTATTATGGATCCTTTTTAACTTTTCATCTTACCATCACAAGTTCCTTACCTTTGGTTCTTTAAACTCAAGATCTTCTCCATACTGAATGGTAAAGTCTATGTGCTGCAAAACGATGTTTATACTTTCCTCGTCAGAGCGATCAAAAGGAAGAAATCGAACCATCCCGTAGTCATCAATCTAGAGAAAGGATTCAAAGCACGTTAGTAAGAAAATGCAGTAAGTGAGTTCTCCATCACAGCACTCCAGGCCACTTCCTTATCCATACTTAATGTCTTCCCTGTCTGGACTGCTAACATACCATTCAAAGCCGCCCTGCAAACATGGCAATTCCCCAGCTCAGAACTACACAGTTCTAACAGTAGAAAAAGCCATTTTCCAAAATTATTACTAGAGCAGGATTCACAGGAAATGTATTGGCTACAATCCAAACATTAGTATCAAGAATCTGATGCTAATCTGAAACAAAATCAAAACCCGAGTTAAAACAGACAACAAGTAAAATGCTCTAGTGCCTGAGAATCTTTTAGATCCCAGCTTCGTTAATAAGTTGGTAGGTAAATACATAGTTTAGGGGAAAAGAGGGGAGAATTAGGAGGATTATTTAATACATAGAGTATCTATAAGCAATGAAGTTGGCAACCATACCGTATAGTTTATAAAAACAGGACTGAATATGAGGGTACCAGTTAAAAAGCAATGTACCTACCAGTCCACATATCGATTTAGTCAGTTTTTTAAACATTTTGCTTTTCAATATATTTGTAGAGTCTTCAATCATAGAATACATATCTGGATCCAAGTACCTGGGAGAAACAAAATCATCAGTAACATCGAAAGAATCCTTGGCCACAGAGCAAATGAGTCTCTGTGCTTTTGTAGTTACCAAAACCATCTGTCATTCTGCATCTGAACGAACTAACTTCTTGTCGGGAGAACTTAAAATGTTTAAGAATAGTTTTTGTAAATATTTGAGTATCTCCAGTTATGACTGCTAGTAGAAACAACTGAAGTGTTTTTGCTGCTACACCTGTACACTCAAGAAAGCTTTGAGGAAGACCACAGGGAAGAACTTCAATTTTGTAATTTTAGCACAAATGTAACAGTAACATGAAAGTAATTCAGTATGTTCAGCATTAAAAAACTGATAGGATCCCCCCCGGTTTAGGTTTTGAAGTACAGTACCCTGGAATGCCATTCAGAATGACATAAGTTATTCAATATAACTATTTACCAAAAAATTCAGAGATAAGTACAAACATGGAGCCAGCCTTTTGACTCTTAAGCTGTAACCATCCTATCAAGACATCTAATTTAAAGACTATGTTCGATACAAAACAAATGCATCTTCTCCCAATCCAAGAGACTATGTTTTAATTGTGGGAAACATGAGACTGAATTTTGAGTGCAGTTTCCCTCAAGATATTGCACGACAGAGTTAAGTTAGTTTTTGGAACTTACTTTTCTATTTCCTTCTTGGCTTTCTTGCTCAGCAAATCCATTTTGGTCATGATGTTAATCTGTGGAATCTCTAAAGATATCATTGCGCTGAGTGCTGCCAGAATTCCAGAGATAAACTTAAGGAATATGAAAAAGTAGTTAAGTACAGAAAACCAGAATCCAAACATGCAGGATGCTCTACCACTGACCAGATCTAGCCAATATATGAAACATGGACACAACACCAAGTGGGGAGTCCTTATCTCTGCTGGAAAAGGGAGGTGCTGAGCTTCCCATCTTATTTCCAGATCCTCAAATGTGGATCTGCCACTGAAATGGCCATTACAAAACCCAAAGCCTGTCTCAGGATTCTCACTGCTAGACAGAAAAGTGGAGCTGGAGCTCTCTCTCCAGATCCAAGAAAGCTCTCATAGAATCACAGAAGAATTTAGGTTGGAATGGGACTTTTAGAGAATATCTGTTCCATACCACTGCTCAAATCAGAGAGCTGCAAAGTCAGGTCAGGTTGCTCAGGGGTTTTGCCCAGTCAGGTTCTGAGGAACTCCACAAATGTACAACCTCTTTGTGCCCGTGTTCCAGCCTGACCACTCCTGCAGCGCAGGACTTTGTTCTTTACATCCAACTGGAATTTCATCAGCTGCAACCTGGGTCAGAGGCAGCTGAAGGCAGCAATCACATCTCCCTGGCTTGGCATTCTTTCCTCTAAGCTAAACAAACCCCGCTCCCCCAACTGCTCAGATTTCTTGTTCTTTATCCATATGAACTTTTACAACCAATTTCAAATGGATACCTTAAAAGACTCCACCATAAACTGAGAATCCACAAGAAAGACTCCACAGACGCGGAATTCCCACTGCTGCAGCTGCTCCACCAGCTGTTTCATCACTGGCAGATGCGTATAGAGCTCGATCTGACCTAGGGCACACTCGGGATGTTAGACTGTGGAAATGTGAGCAGGAGCAGTTGTCCATTACGTAAATATGGGCATTGCACTTAATATGAGTAAAAGCTGATAAAGAAAGCATCCTTCCTCTCAGACAACTCTGTAGTTGGATGAACTTATACTAGTGAAGTAGTAAAGAAGTAGAAAGGTTTACCCATCCCTTGACCTCCAATGAGTGTTAGTTAGAGGCTGCTATAGTGTTCCCCCACCAATGATGCTACTCGAAGCCAGTGCAGTGTCCCAGGTTATCCTGGGACCAAATTCACTTCTTAACCACTTGAAAGTGACTGTGACATGTGTTAATAATGCAAAAAAAAGGGGGGAACGGTTACAAGCAACAAAAAGAAGTACTGCACATTTTATATTGCATATGAAGAGCGACACCAAAGCATCGACACCCGGTTACCTGGGCAATCAAACAATATATAGTCATCCTCCACATGGCCAAGGCTTTCCTCCAGCCAGCTGAAGTTGTTGGCAAAGTATTCCATGCAGAACACCAAGCCGCCGTTGGGACCGAACCTTAAGGATTCATCTTCCATGACATCATCCACTTCTATTAACTCCCGGATGTCTGGAAAAGTGGACACACGCGGCGGGTTTAGCTGCGGTGCTTACCGAGGTGGTCGGGGGCAGGCTCCCGCCGCTCACCTGCCATCACCGGGTAGCTGAAGAGCTCGGCCGCCGGGTCCAGGTTCACCACCTGCACGGCGCGGCCCAGCGCCTCGCAGTGCTGCACCATGGTGGAGCAGTAGGTGCTCTGCAAGGCACACACACGCCGTCAGGTATCGCCCTCGCCTCGCCTCCCCGCCGCCCGCTCACTCCCGCCTCACCTTCCCGCTGCCCGCCGGGCCCATCACCAGCTGCGCGTACCGGGGCATGGCGGCGGGCGGCCCGACGGCCTCCGCG
>VZZY01014309.1:0-25190 GCA_013400335.1 Eurystomus gularis | reverse complement strand
CCGCTCCGACACCCTCCCTCTCCTCCGGTACCGCGCGTCCGTCTCCCCTCGCCGCTGGTGCCTCAGCATCCTCCCCCCTCGGGTACCCGGCGCCCTCCCCGCACTGCGAACCTGCTCCTCAGGTACCTGGCGCCCGCCTTTCCCTCAGCCCCGGCACCATCCCTGCGCTGCGAAGCTGCCCCTCCTCAGGGGCCCTCAGGCACCCACTGGTGCCTTGACGTTTTCCTCAGCTCCCTTCACTGCCCAGGCACAGCTTGGGCAGCATCCTGGCTCTGGGTCTTCCGCACACATATCCTCCCTCTTCCCAGGATCCTGGGAGGCCTCTTATGCATTGCAAACCCCTTCCCTGTTGACTCCTGCTTCCGAAGCCCCTTACCCAGAAATGCGTGCGTGTAAACCATTATTAATTGGTTTTAGTGCGTGGTATCGCGTTTACTTGTTTTGTGGCATTTGGGTTTGTTTTGTGTCCTGTGATCTTATGGTAATGCTTCAGACACTGATTTAAATGACCCATTTTCTTTGCCAGTGTACTGACAGTACCTCTCCCTGCTCCCCCAGTGCACCTCCTGTCCCTACGCTCCTGATTTAACATGATACTTCACAGTTTACTTAACCCAGTGTGTTCTGTAATTCCATGTGGTGTTCTCGCAGATTGTTTTCAATCTGCAGTGCATTTTTTGACACTTTGGTTTTTTCCCCCTTATGTGCTAGAATTCCACACTACATGCCATGTTTTGCAGCCATTTTCCCTATATTTTTTTCATTATTTCTTGACTCGTATTTTTCCCTCCCTGACCTCTCCTACTCTTCTTATGATTGTGCCTCTTTTCTGTGGGATTTGTCAATCTCTGGGATTCTTATTGAGTTGGGAAAGGGATGAATAACTTAGGTCCTGACTCTTGCATTCTGTGACCTCCAGGCTTGTGACATGGCCACAGATGTAGCTGAGCCTGTGGTCCCTGACTGCAGAGGAGACATAAGGAGCGGTGCCAGGTCAGATGCTGACTATCCTCTTCGTGTTCTCTACTGCGGAGGCAAGTGCTGAAGGGGCAGTTTTCCACAATTCTTACAATGTGCTGTTTGTGAAAGCAGCGTAGCAGAGAGAATTATAGAATCAGAGACTTGCTTCTGGTCAGCTTTTCTTGAGAAGCTCAATCAGCTTGACCTCTCTGATTGTCTTTTGAAATAGATGACGTTGTGTATTTTATCTAAAGCACTTTTTGTGAAATACAGGGCTCTTCCCTCTGAGAGGAAGATAGGAACAGCTTTCTTTGTGTGAAAGAAGTGGGAGTGCTGCTCACATGGTAAACTGTTGAGCAGAGAGCTCTACCTGCAGAAAGCCAGGGAAGCCTTTAGTACAGAAAAGACCTCTGAGTGCTAGCGTGACCATAAGAAACAGAGTTAGAATTCATGAAAGTGATTGTTACACTGTGTTTAGAATTATTCTTCACTCGTTATATTCATTGTTATGTGGATGAAATGCAAAAGCAAGTAAATAATCTTGACAGATAATGTTTTTTTAGGTAGGTATGTTATTTTGCTTTGGGCTTGAATATGGTTGCAGGGGATTAGGAAAGAATCCCTGTTGTGCGTGAAAGTCTGCACGATTGGTCTGGGTTTGTTCTGGGGCCAAGCCCCTCTTCTGGACATTGGCAGCTCTTGGAAAAAGGAAAGCTGACCAAATCTTTTGGTCATTTATTAGGTGTATCTCTTGCCTCAGGCAGATTGGATTCTTCGTGCTCTAACTTTTCCCATGGCTGTAGGCATCCCCTTCCTTTATGAGTGGCTGCTCTTGCTGTGATAGTTTTATCCTAATGCAGAGCATGTGAGCAAATAACTAGTGAGAGAAAAATTAAAATGAGGAGTGGTATCACTAAAGCGATCTTTTTGAGTCTGTGTGGTATAATCAGAAGTTACGATGTCAGAAGTCATCCCTAGCTTAAAAAAAAAATAATTTAACGCTAAGGCTGTAAGTGGGTAAGTTCTTTTTGTAATCTTTTTTTTTTTCTTCCTTCTTTCTCCAGTCTGTTCATTGCCAACAGAGGTGAGTTAATTTTTTTGTTGTCTGCATTCCTTCTTTCTGTCCGATGATTCTTTTTGATCTTTTCTGGCATTTCTTAATTGTGGCAGTTCTGTGCTTCAGCCACTGTTGCCTTTAGCACGACACGAGATTTCTTATGTGCTAGTATAGTATTTGTATTCAAATATCAGTAATTTACAGTTTTTGTAAATCAAATACTCTTAAGGAGAAATTACCAAGCTGACAGTAAATATATTTAGATGTATTTATGACATATTTTGTCCTTTTTTCCCTAGTACTGCGAGTACATGCCTGATGTAACTAAGTGCAGACAATGGTTAGAAAAGAATTTTCCAGATGAGTTTGCAAAACTTACAGTAGGTAAGAATCTTTTCTAACTGATACATGCCCTTAGACGTATTCAGAAATCTTTGAGCTTGTTCAATTCTTATCTCTTCCCTTTTCCCACTGTATCAAGTGTGAAAGCGAAGTTTTCTTAGGAGTCTCCCATGCTTTTGGGTGCTGTGAAAATGTTGGATAATGTCAGAAAACACTAAATAAACAGTGTGTAGTTTCAGTAATAGTGTTTGAGCTTTCCTAAGGTTCCCACTGCAACCAGTCATCCATGTGCTTGTTTCCCATCAAAGTTTGTGTATCGGATTTTGTGTCTGTCCAGTGTACTGTGGATGGCTGGAGGAAAGGTCATTAATAATAGGGAATGTGTTGATTTGCATCTGGAATTTCAATATTAACATTCATCCCTGTCTCTTTGTGGAAATGATGCGAAGAGAGTGTATTGAAAGTGTAATTGTATCTTTGAGCTGAGGCTTTTCCGAAGTCTTAATTTGCATAAGTACTGTAACGAAGATGTAACGTGTCAGTTGAGGAGCTGCTGCAATTAAGCAAAGAGTTCACAGATTTAGCAAAATATCACCGTAGCTTCCTGCCTGTTCCTGTAAGGCCGTGGTTGTCTGACTGCTGATTTTGTTCTCTTTCTTCTCCCTCCTTTCTGATGTATTTAAGAAAATTCACCTAAACAGGAAGCTGGGGTTGGAGAAGGCCAAGGAACTGCGGGAGAAGAGGAAGAGAAGAAGAAGCAAAAGAGAGGCAAGGTCTAAATAGTTGATTGTGGTACTGACTTACAAGCGGTTTGGGGCATCGCTTTCTTACCTGCTGGTCTGGAATATGTGGATTTCTTGTGGTTTGGTTGTTAACTCTGCTTTGAATCTGCACAAAAGATACCGAATATCTTTCTTCCAGTGGTAGCAGGGTTGAAGAAGGGAAGAGTTGGAGAGTAGTAATAGCAAGTGAAAGATGACCTGCATCATGTGCCTCACTGTTCCTGGCATTGCTGTTGCACTTACTCAGGTTGTAATTCTTCTCAACCCAAAATCAGCTGGCACATCTCCCGGAATACTTGTTTCTGTGCTGTTTAACAGCAGTTTATATGTTGCTTGCAGAGCAGAACAAAGACTACTCTCCTCTGTTAATGCCTCATGACACTGCTTCTGCCTTTTCTCCTTTCACCCCTCCTCTGTATTCATGTCACAGGACTTAGTTTTGTGCTTTTAACATGATCATCTATGTCTCTGGTAACAGCAGTGTCTCTTCCTGACTCTACTAATGAAAAACATTTTCAAAAACCAACTTCGGAAGATGTAAAATACATGAAACAATTTAAACACACTTTTACCTTCTATTGTTGGAGTTCTGTTCAACAAACTTCCAGAACGTTGGGGTTGTTAATACCCACTTGCCTGTGGAGTGTCAGTTGTATCTGTAGTGCTTCAGAAATTCTGGTTAACAGCCCAGTAAGGTCCAGATTTTAAACCGTATCACTGCAGGTGTTTTATTTTTGTGTCTTGATAACCAGTTATGTTTGCTTGTCAGTAGGCTGTGTCTAGTGATAACAGTAATTTATGTTCTGCAGCCTGGATGTTTTTCCCAGAGACTTCAGGACATTTTCTTTCAACATTAATTTATTGCGTGGGAGGATATTGTTAGTTTTCAGTCTGGTTTTTGGTTCTAAAAGAACTGTGTTTAGATTCTAGGAGAAAATCTCTAAATACTTTGAAGTTTCATGAGAACTTACGGTATGGTGTGAAGCGTGATGGTGTAAGATTGACTGTGAGAGAGGGTGAGCAAAAACAACCAAAAACTTATTAAGACTGCAGAAATTTTAAGACAAATTTACTGTCTTAAATTATCAGATATCAATTTATAGTAATGTACAATTGAACATGACGCACGTTAAGAAAAAGAAGTCTCAAGGAGTTAGTTCATGCTTCTCGAATTCTTTAGATTTTCATGCTGAGAAGGCTCGAGAACATGAAACTTTGGTTACCCTGAAGTAACTTGATGACTGTCAACAAAGTTAACCGAGATCTTAATCAGACTTGAAGAATCCTAATGAGCGGAATATATCTCTTGCATGTGTTACTCAGACTAATAAATACCTGATGTGTGAAGTGTTCCCCCCAGGTTGGCCTAGAAACAGACAGTGGAAGTTAAATCGTGTGGAAGTTTGTCAGCCAGCTGCTGCAGCCGGCTTCTCTTCCAGAGGCGCGGTGTTTTCTGCTAGCTCAGATAGAGACGCGTGGTTCACACTGGGGTCAGGCACCCATGTCTAGACCTTAATCTGCTGTTTAACCCGGCAGCCTGAGCAGGCACATCCTGGTGGCCTTGAATGGGCATGAGTAAGTTGCTTTGCCTCAGACACAGACCCTAAGGGTGGTAAACTCACAAAAAACATTCGTTTGTTCCTAGGATTACAACCAAAGAACAATTCCTGAAAGAGGAGTCAAAGGTAGACCCAGGGCAGTGTGGGGAAAAGCCCAGTTTTGATAGTTGTAGCAGGGCGAGCTCTACTTGAACACACATTTGATAGGCTTTTCCTTTTATTTCTTGTAATACGGAGCTTTGATGACATGGAATATTCTTAAATAATACTAAAAAAAGTGAGACAATGTGGAAAATATATTTTTGTTTACCGGCACAGATGGGGAGATAACAATTTCTTTGTTTATAGGGATGAAATCTGACCTTACCTGCTTTTATTCTTTGATTGTGTGACATTTAACTAATTACGTCACCTTATACTCTGTTCTAAAGGTGGAAGGGGTCAGATAAAACAGAAAAAGAAGACTGTACCACAGAAAGTTACAATAGCTAAAATTCCTAGAGCAAAGAAAAAATACGTCACAAGAGTATGTGGCCTTGCAACGTTTGGTGAGTTGATTTACGTGGTTTTTGTTGGGTTTAGATGTACTTTCTTTTAACCTCGTGGTATTTCTTCTGATTGTATTGAGTGATCTGTTTCTATCTGTGTGAGGCCAAAGTCCCATGGTGCTTTTAGCAGTTCCAAAGCATGCCAAAGGTACGCTGGCTTCCCTCAGTGATAAATTATTAAAGTCTTTATTTCCATGGTGTTTGCAAACAAATAGGGTTATAGGTTGTTTTGAAACAGGGCTTCCCTCAGCAGTCCACTGTTAGACTTCAGAGTAGCCTATTGTCCTTATAAACATTTTTGTGTTCAGAAAGGTGCTTATTTCCATCAAACGTGTAAATAGGTTACTGAGGATGAATTTTACCCATTCTTGAGACTAATCAGTCTCAAATTTAAGGCTTTAACTGCCTTTCTAGTCCAGCAGTCAGATCATTCCCAAAGGACACTGACTGTGCTGTCCTACGTAGCTTTGGTTCAGCTGCCAACAGCCACTTGGAGTTTATAACATCTTACTTCACACGCTCATCACAAATTCTATTAAAAAGGTAAGTTTTAACCTTGTATGAACAAGATACATTGCATATTTCCTGCATGAGAGTATCGTTGGCTTTCTCGAGGGGTCAGTGATAAGCACTAGCTCGATCTGAACCTGACGTGTCTTTGTGCTGGAAGCCAATCGCAGAAATCGTTGGGACACGTTTCTGAAAGGAACGTCCTGAAGCACTTCTGTGGAGAAACTTGTTCAATAACTGTGGAAGTTCCTCGGAACCAGAGGGGCTTTTTAATCAGTTCTGTGTGCAATTTTCTGGTGAGTGTGTGTAGCACAGAGCTGTGTAAACAGAACGCAGAGAGGACGCTCAGTGGGTTTTGCTGGATTTTTAGGGTCGGTTGTTTTATATGTAAACAACAGACTTTTGCTTTCAATGGAAACGGTTGCAAAGCTTTAAAATTAAACTGCCACTACATTTTTCAACAGTTAGAATGAGATTTTGGTTTTAAACTTAAGAAAATACCTCTATGACCATGCCTGTACTTAAACTGTCCATTTTCATTAATAGAAATTGATCTTAAGGAAGCACAAAGGTTTTTTGCTCAGAAATTTTCCTGCGGTGCCTCAGTAACAGGAGAAGACGAAATCATCATTCAGGGGGACTTTACAGATGACATCATCGATGTAATCCAGGAGAAGTGGCCTGAGGTAATAAACCCTTTCTTCTCTCCAAACTCTAGTTTTCCACAATGGACCGTGACTTTCCAATTATTTGGAAAAAGGGGTTTGTCTTTGGCAGCACAGTTTGTTGCTCAGAAAGAAGAGAACAGTTGTTGCATTCCCGTCTGGGAATGACGAGGTTAAGGAGGGATTAAACTGAAGGCAAATGTTGCTTCCATTGTCCAAGGAACTTTTAATTCCCTAAACATGTAGCGCTGTTACCGTGGGTACTACAGTGAGGAAGGCGTGTTGGAGTCAGTCCAGCTGTCAAGTATCTGTGCTGCCTTTGCGACCATTCCTTAACGGTGAATACCTGAGTATTCTTACGTAGCCATCCTATTTTTTATTCAATCTCTTAAAAATATTGCAAAATTAAAAAAGGAAATAAACCTACTTGTGCTTCGGAAGAAGAGATGTTAGCTACTTGGATTGGGAATGTTGATGGTTGAGAGGTTTGGTTGTGCTGCTGTCATCACAGACAGCTTCTTTGACTCTCCTTTGTTCTGGTGTTAGAGTTCTTCCTGAAATAACTCCATAGGCTGGTCTTTATTCAGCTGTAGGCTCAGCTATAGGTGTCCTATAGGTGCATGCTGCTCGGAGGGAATCTCAGATGCTCCCGGATGCTTCTACCACACTTATTACATGTACAGTGGTGGATGTTGAATGAGGCTTTGTAAGAAGAAAATATACTTAATATGCTGTGTTTTGGCCTTTTGTCTTTCTCAGGTGGATGATGATAGCATTGAAGATCTTGGAGAAGTCAAGAAGTGATAGCGAAAGACTACCTTTATTTAATTATATGGTTATAAATGATGTAGCCAAAACAAGGCATCTAAGTCCCTTTGCTCTGCAGTGAAGCTGTGGAGAACCCGTATCCTTGGCATTTTCACTGTTCTGTATAGGCTGCTTGGGGGTTGTTTTTGGTTTTTTTTTGTTGTGGTACTTGCCAAAGTTAAATTGGGGTTCTATCATGCTTACGCATGAAGTAGATTTAAATAAAATTACTGTTCCTCACTGAACACAGTTTGTTTTCTTTACACCTGCTTTTCTCTAACAATCTTACAGGAAAATAGTAATTTAAGTCATTAAAAGCTTATTTGTCATTTGCTGTCTTTTCTAATGAACTTATGTGATTAAGGCATGTCGTTAATGTACAGAAATGGGTTCCTTTGATCTAGCTGCATAATCAGAATGGGAGAAATATTCTAGAGGTTTGTTAAAGGAAAATGTCAGACAGGTGATTGTTGTAGGTCCCTTCCAACTGAACTATTTTATCCTATTAAATAGAAACGTTGAGGAACATGTGAATATGTATGAAACATTTAGCCTATTTTCATAACTCCAAACGATCTCCTAACCCTGCTGGTCCTGTAGGTGAGGCAATTTTAGTGGCTTTATGCTTTTAGCTAGTTCAGGAGTGGTAGTAATTAACCCAACTTCATAGCAACCACTGTTTCCACAGCCTGTGTTGAGGCAGCAGGTCAGGCAAGGTGCCAGTGGTGCTGCTTTGCTCTCCATCCTCCTGCAGACAGCCTCAAGCTTCAATTTGGTGCTTTGTATTTCACCACTGCATTTAATAAGGTTAAATACTCCCTGGAAGTCTTGGAACTGACCTTCTCTTGTGGGTGTAAAACCTAGATGAGGTCAAACACAAGGGGCTGACGCATGGTACAATCTGTTCTCTACCAGTAAAGTGTTGGTTTTTTTTTCTTTCCGTGCTTTTTCTCTTTAAGTTGATGGGCTTGGTTGAGATTTCGGGTTTTTGTGTATCTAAAGAGAGAGGTTGTTCCAGTAGGAGCTCTGTGGTTGTTCCAGTTAAAAGCAGGCGGAAGCGGGACTCGAACCCGCCGCGCACAGCGGCTGGAGGGGGCGGAGCTTCTGCCTAACGGCCGGCGGGGGCGTGGCGCCGCCGTGACGTCAGGGCGAGAGCGCCGGTGGGTTTGGGAGGGGGAGGCGCGGAGGAACGGGCGGGAGAGGCGGGGCCGAGGGCACCGGGGGGACACCGGCAGCGGCGGGGACACCCAGGAGGGCACGGGGGACCCATGGGCCTGCCCCAGCGCGGGGGAGCCCGCTCGGCCGGGCTGGTGGCACCTCGGGGCCTTCCTCAGGCCTCGCCGCCCGTGGTAGGCCGCAGGGCCGCGCCTCGGTCAGGTCTCAACGGCTTGTGTTTGTCGTCCCCGCAGGGTTGCCAGGGCTCGGCGGGTAACCGCGTAGTGCTTGCTCCAGAGGCAGCTTCCATGCTGAGCGTTACGGCCATCGCTAGGTACCAGTGCCCGCTAATGTCTGGTAGCGCCCGGGCCCCCCTATGAGTTCATCACTGCCGCATTCAGCTCCGCCCCAGGTAAAACATGAAAAGCGCAGTTAACGGTCAGAGCGTGCTATGTTTAACGTGAAAGAACTCATTGTAGCGCTGGCGGTTTCAGTCAAGGACCGCAGGTGGTACCAGAAGCATGAGGGGCTTTTTGGAATGGGCTCTGTTTATCGTTAAAAAATATTTCAAATTAGAGCGTGAGTTTATTATTGGAGAACTTGTTGCTTCTTCTTTATGTTGAAATGCGTTCTGTGTTACTTTCTATAGAAACTTAGCCCAGACCTTGAGAACAGCACCATTCAGAATCAGAGGGAAGAAATCCAGTTCTTAGCTGCACAACTGAAAGATCGTGATAAGGAACTCAATGACATGGTTGCGGTGCATCAGACACAGCTTCTGGCTTGGGAATGTGATCGGCAAAAAATACTGACTTTAGAAGAACGATGCAACTTCCTGAACAGTAAGTATTGTGTGTATAAAGAAGAAGTGACATGAAAAGCGCAGACCACTCAATAACAGTTTTGCATCATATAAGGAGCCATTTCCTACCTTTCAGCCTTAAATTTGGTTGGCTTTCTGAGGTCAAAATTTTCACAACGATACTAAAGCCATCTCATCTTGAAGGGGGTGTGATAATCAGATAGCTCTTTCTCATTTGAATATGTAAATTGCCCCTGTAGATGCTAAACCAAAAATCTGGTGAAGGGGAAGAGAACAATTTGCAAATGTGCTGGTGTACTGCAGAGCCCTGTGCCCCGAGGTTCTGCTGCACAGCTCTGACATCATCTGCAAGCTGCCCAGCCGATGACCCGGCAGCTCTGAACAGCCTGGTTTGACAGCCAGAGTACAGAGCTCACCACAGAGTTCGTATTCCATCCGACCTGGGTAGCCAGGAAATCCCGCAATGCAAGCATCCATTTCTGAAATGTGTGATTTTAAAGCACTGGATTAAATTATTTCTGAGATTTTTAAAAAATTGCGTGACGGTATCTGAGGTGTTTTCTCACAGATACCTTGCTTCCTTTCTTTTCAGATGAGTTGAATAAAAGAAATGAAATTATAAAATCACTTTCACAACAGAAGTTTAAAGAGATGTCTCAAAAAGTTAGAGATGCAACTCTTCGCTGTCAGGCTCTGGAGGTAGGAGTTGAGTAATGGTCTGGTTTTGCAGCGCCTACGTGTACAGAACACCAGAGACAGTTATGAGTTTCACTCGTGAATAAATACTTCATATTAAGGCTCCTGAGTTGCTTTTAGTACAGTAATGTTAGATTAAGGTATAGCTCTGATCCTTTTTTTTAATAAAAAAAAGGCACAGAGCTTTTGTAAGCTAGGATTTGGAGTTTGCTCTTTGTTCACTTAGTTTTGGGGAAGGCTGCTCAGAAACAACTTGCCTCCAAAACTGTCAGGCACCGTGACTGCAGAAGGCAGTGCTGACCCCCAGAGCGGTACTGGTACTTGGTTAGGGAGTTCCAGATGGTTTTATTTACAGTTGTTAATTAGGATGATGAACTGTAACATTCTGAAAATGGTTTAAGGATATGAAACTAATTTATATTCAAGGGGTCTAGATTTTTTTTTAATGATTTGGCAATGATGTGTTTATTGGGATAATTTTTCCCCTGTATGCAATACAGTACAGCAGTATAGTGCGCTTTGATCAGTCTGATCAGCTTAACTTAAGAAGTGCAGGCTATTAAGACCCTTGATCACGGCAAGATTGGTTGTAACAAATTGGGGAACAATTCTTACTCCAGTCCTCTTTTCTCCAGGTCCTCGCAGCTCAAAAATCCCACACTGCCATTCACGATGCATAAATAAAGCTGTGCCCCCATTTACTGGCAGAACAGTAACTCTGAATCACTGAAGTAGTAGCCAACAGTCTTATTTCTCTTCATTAGGAAAAAAATCAAAGTCTTCACTGCTCAGTTTTGGAACTGTCTGCTAAAACAGGCCAGCTGCAAGCACGGGAACAGGAGCTTCTTACGATGCTTAAGCTGAAGGTAACATCTGTCGTCTCATCAGGCTCTAAATGTGGTCAAACTGCGGTGCAGTTATTGGTGGCTGCAGCACAGTGGTTTGGTCACCGTTGTTTAACTCTTAGACTTGTTTGGGAAAAGTGCTCAATAAGCAATAAACTGGTTTATTTTCATAAACAAGCTTGTTTCCTGGCTTTAATTTTTGTGTTGTTTTTTTTTAATCTCAAGAGCGCAGAAGAAAATCTGTGAAGTAGCTCTAACTGCTGCAGGAAGATGTCGTGTTCTGTCAAAATCTGTGTGTGAAGATAAAACAATGATCAAGAATAAATTCTGTTTCATATTTCAGGATGAGGTTATACTTGAAACAACTGATTACATTACCTCGAAGTCCAGAGAGCTGGGAAGTGCATTGCAGGCGGCAAAGCAGGAGGAATTAAATCTCAACAAAGAAAAGCAAGACCTCAAACTGAGACTGAAAGAACTGATACTTGAAAGAAATAAGCTGCAAGGTAAATGTTTATACTGGGCACCTAATTCAGTGTAGAGGAGTATGATTCCTTTCCATCCTGGGAAATACTATGTTTTGTTTTAAAGATGACCTCTGTGAAAAGATGAAAGAAAATAATAAGCAGCAGGAAGAAATCGTTCGCCTCAGACAGGAAAACGTCTGCTTGAGGGATGAGCTCACGCTTACTGGTAAGTGTGGGCAGTTGGATTTTCATGCCCTAGCTTTCAACAGCTCAAGAGACTTCTAGACAGCAGCAATTTGCTACTGTCTGTGATGGAGGCAGCTTTTTACCTGCCTTTCTTGGAGTTTAATAAAGGTTACGGCTTTGCGTGTCATTCTTCTATGAAAGCAATGTCTAGGGCTTCTGCAGGAGTAGTTTATAACATCTTGTAAGAGCACAGTGCTCACCAGCATGGTTACACATGAAGGAGTGGATGGTTCAGAGGATTCTCTCTTGAAAATTTGAGACCTTCATCTCTCCTGTGGTGTTAAATAACACAATAAATGGGGGGACATTCTCCCTCCTGACATAGGCTGCCTGGAAGATGGTGACCTACTGAAAGAAGCCGCCTTCTTCTAGTGTAAAACCTAAAGCTTAGGCCTTATTAAATTAGCAGCCCATTCACTCTCTCTGGTGCTTGCCTGGAAGAAGTATATTTACAAATTCACTTTTTCTCATGCTTTTGTTTAACTGATGGGTTTGGTTAAACAGTTTAATATGTAGGCTTTGGTAAATGGCACCGTGCTATCTGTTGATAGCTTCACTTTGGTTTTGGGGAGAGAGAAACTCTCCTGTATTACAACAGATAGGAAAGGCAGACTGATTGTTGCTGCAGAGTTCTGACAGACAGTGATTAACACCTCAGAAAATGACGTGACCAAAGGTGATGTCTGCTGTGAGATTGTTTCCTTGCCTGTTACTTTTTATCTGCCCTTACTTTTGCCAAGTATTGATCTCGTGTCTCTTTATTTTAAAAGCAATAGTAATAGGAAGAATTTCCCAGCACTTCCCTGTACAAGGCAGGAATTAGAATTAATTACTGAATTTTCTTTCCATGGAAGAATATTAACATGAAGAAGTAAAATAAATCAGTTAATGAAGTAGAATATTGGTGCTAGTAAAATAAAGCTAGGTGCTGGTGAAAAGTCCGAGGGAAAGGCTTGATCTGTTTAGTTGTCAGGTGGTTTTTGTGCTCATTTTGTTTGGAGGCAAAACAGATCCTGCTGATCTTAAGGAAATGCTTGTATTTTGATTAGCTCCCTGTTTCTGCTGCTACAGACCTACACCTTGACAAAAGTACTTGCTTTGTGTCTATTCACTTTAATTCAGAAATCGTGTATGTTTTGAAACAGTTGAGAAAGCAAAGAGAAAGGATCAACTTCTTCAATTGGCCCAGTCGAAACAAGCACGGACTGACATAGAACTGTCAAGTTTGCGACAGGTACAACCCTAATTGTGTTGTTATTCTGAGGCTATGAAGGCATTTTTCAATAATATCAGGTCTGCCTGGAGTAATAGAAAAAAGGTGGATCTAGCTATCCTTAATTAAGAAAAAACAAAATCGAATTTGCTGTTTCTGCCGTTCCAGGATCCCCACAGAACGTTGATCTGGGGCTTTGCTGTTGTTAAAATTAAAACCCCTGGTACAAATCCTTATATTTACATGTGCTTTTAGCCTTTTTTGTATAATTGTATTAGTCCTACAAGGAGGAAATACCACCCTCCTAGCAGCAAAGTGGGGCACCCTGGTGAGATAAGAGCTCGTCAGTGCGTGTGTATAACCCAAGAGCGCTCGGCCGGAGGAGCCGTGTGGAAGGCAGTGGGAGTGGGGCAGGCTGCCTCACACACGCGCCCAAGGTGAACTCCTGCAGCAGGAAGGGGCACAGTGTCCTGAAAGTTTTGTGTTTTCCGAGAGAGAGACTTAAACCCAGTGTTTCCACCTGCGCTCATTTGAGATTCTCAAGGCGTGTTCGGTTTTTTTCATGGCAAGTAATTGGTCAGCGTGTTACCTTCTATGTTAGCTTTACAAAAAATCCCCCGCGGTGAAAGTCAAAAGGCGTGGTCATCGTTTGCTCTCCTGTAATTCTTTACACAGCAACGTAATAACATGTATTAATTATCAAATAACGGTAATGATCTTGTATTTGTGGTTCAGTGTGGTTCCGTTTTAGAAGACCACTGCAGTCGTCTTATATAAATATTGTTTATGGCCCCAAAACATTATTTTCCTAAGTAGATTTGGAAGGCTTTGACAATAGTTTGACTACAGGTATTGGTTTGTTAGAATGTTTTAAGGGTATTTTTGGAAGACGAGCAATGTTCCTTCCCTCCAGACTTTCGCTGATGTGCATTACTACCTTTAAACAGATCTACATAAAACAGCAGCGTGACTTGCAGTTTCTTCATGTCAATTTGGAGAGCTCTCAGGAATTAAGGCAAAAGCATGAACAGGCGGCCCATGAAAGGAGGTAATATTTTCTTTCTTTCTTTCTTTCTTTTTCAGTAGTTTATTCTTGGAGGGAGACTTCACTCTTCAACCACAACTCACATCCTAAAAGAGCTGTGTGCTGTCTCAAGATGGCTTTGCTGGACTCAACCACAAACATCCAGTGAAGTTGTCAGATCTTTTTTTAACTTGGTCAGGAGACACCATGAGTACCAGTCACAGAATAAAGCGCTGTATTGCAGGCCAGACAGTTAATGATTTTTTTTTCTTTAATGGAATAGTCTGGCAGTTAAGGTTTTAATCTGGCCCACTACTACTTGTATTTAAAAATCAAAGTTTACTTTGCTTTCAGATTAGGAAATCGGTGCACACTCTGGAGGGTCAGACAGAATTACACTATATAAAATGGTCAGACTGATTTTGGAAAGTAACAGCCAAATCTGGGCAGCCTTCTGTCAGGTTTTGGCAGGATACGGCTGCCGGCTCGTATATGAGCTGTGGCAGAACCATGGCTGTAGCCTCTGGTTAATGTGTAGCCTTGACCTTGAGTACAGTTATGTATTTAAATGCAGTATTTCTGACTGTTTTCTTTATCGTGCTGTTGTAGCATAGCTATGTCATTCTCTGCCCCTGAAAGTAACAGCGAGACAGACACAGTTAGGACTGAGGGCACCCACGGGATGTGCGAGGAGTCTGGAACTGCACAAGTTCCAAAAAGTAGGGTGAAAACCACCTCTGAGATGCGTGAAGTAGATAATAGACTGTTACTGAATGCACCAGACTTGGAAGAAACTACCTCAGTGTACCTAAAGGAAAAAGTTGTGAAAGTCTTGGCTGTCCTTACGGAAGAAGAAAAGCAGGACGTTGCATCAAGCCCTGATGAGCTAGACTGCCAAGTATTTTGTGAGGCAAACAACACAAGGCCATTGAGAAACAGGGAAATTTCTGAGGATGGAGTGGAAAGCAGAGACCAACAAACCTTTGAGTCATCTTTACCTGAAAGTGAGCGTTGGTGTAACATCAGTTCTTGTGTAGATTCCCAAAGTACTTTGACCCAGAACACTGTTGCATCTGAAAAAACTGATAATGAAAATAAAACCTGTGAGGAGAGACCTGGAATTCTGTTTTGCCAAAAAAGCAGAGAGGCTCCTGCTGCCGTTCACAAATCTGAATCTGATTCCTGTAGTAATAACTTCATCACCAAAAAAGATGCGTGTTGGAAGCCACTATCAGATCTGGAAGGGTTGAAGATTTTCAAGCCCATAAAAGGCGATGGAAGTATGTGGCATGGAGAAGAATCCAACTGTTTGGAGACTGCACAAGAGATGAAAAGTGCCAGCTCAAAAAGGTTATGTGCTTGTTACATTTAAGAAATAGTTACGTACAAGCTGGAGTTCAGTAGAAACTTGGGGGTACAAGCTCTCAAATTGTATCATCTCAAGGGATGTTTGAAGTACTGTTTTAAAATTGGTCTACCAACCTGAAAAGTAGTAAATTTAAAATCAGTTAAAGTAGCTCCAAGGTAGCATGGTTCTATTTTTATGCATTTATTTTTTCGCATCTCTTATCCCCAAGAGCTGCGTGGGTTGGAGAAGCTGCAGTACCACATAACTTGCCAAATAAACTAATTGAGAAAAATGAGGATTTTAAAAAAATCTTACCATTTTTTTGAAATCCCGGAGGTTTTTTGTAAATCTGGTGGGTAAAATATGTTCTGATCAGAGCTGGACTTCTACAGTGATGCTTCTGTAAGGCAAGAAACAAACCTAGATTTTGTGTGAAGCTTTAGCAACTGTGTTATTTCTGTTGAGAAATCACACAGTGGCTGGGCAAGAATGTAGGACACGGCTCTTCTGCACAGGCTGCTCTCCTCACTCAGGGCAAGAAAATGAGATGGCAAGATTTAAAGGACAGCAATCTGTCCGCTCTCCAGCGCGTCTTTGTTCGTGGGACTCTATCCCTGTGTTTGCGTTGGGGGAAGGAAAAGGGACGTGTGGTTGGGGATGAGCAGAATGAGGTTTCTAGTGCTGAGATGTGTTGGAAAAGTACTCGAGTGTCTTAGTGGTATTGGAAGGTATCTGAGATAAAAATGCTCCTCTGTTTCACTTCAAAAAATTGAGTGATTTAACTCTGTTTTAGAAGGGTTTCTGAAGTTTTACAGAGATTTCAGAGCTGCCTTTTAGAGAAGAGGAGGAGGAGGAGGAGCATTTCAGCTGGTAGTTTGACAAGTACAGTAAATGAGCAGCTGTTTAAACCTGCTGAGAATTTGGGCAGACTTGCTGGCGAAATACCCAAACAAATTGATGTTATGGAATGGAAGTATGGGATGTATGGATGCTTTCATTCTGTGTTGCTTTTAACACAAAAATATTATAGAAACGGTTACTGCAGCGGGACAGACCTGTTCAGAAACAAGGTGAATGGGCAGCCATTGAAAAGAACGCTGTCCTGGCACATTCCCACGCAGCTCGCTGAGCTTCACGCTCTGTATGGAGTCTAGTTTCCACTGTCCATAAATCAGTAAAAAGACTCCATTCCCCTTACATCTACCCTGACCTTTCTTAGCTACTCCCCCAGAAGCACAAATGACACGCTGCTGTCCCTCCAAAGCTCTTTTGAGGCTAAATCATGAAAACTGCTTTCACTTTTTGTCTTGTCCTTAAGGGGATTTTAGGGGAGAAGGAACAAATTCAAACCAGGAAGGGCAGAGAGAGCAGGAAGTGGGGGCTGCTCTACCCATTTGGGGTTTGCTGCTGTTTCTTGATGCCCACATTAGGTCCCGCTAGTTGGGGATGGGTTGACTCAGTGCAAATCCCAGAGTGTCTGCTCTCCAGGCCAGTAGCTGAAAGGGTCCTACAAGAAGGCTGGAGAGGGAGATTTTGCAAATGCCTGTAGTGATAGGACAGGGGGTAATGGCTTAAAACTGGAAGAGGGTAGATTTAGATTGGAAATTAGGAGGAAATTCTTTACTCTGAGGGTGGTGAGACACTGGCACAGGTTGCCCGGGGGGTTGTGGATGCTCCATCCCCGGAGGTGTTCAAGGCCAAGTTGGATGGGGCTTTGAGCAACCTGGTCTAGTGGGAGGTGTCCCTGCCATGGCAGGGGGGTTGGAACTAGATGATCTTTGAGGTCCCTTCCAACCCGAACCATTCTATGATTTGCCACTGAATAAACCTCTCCCCATGGATGGAGGGAAGGCAGTAGTACTGCAGTCCTCGGTGTGGCCTTCTGGTAGGGCGTTAATGGCAGAGACCAAACACAACATTCCTTCTGGGACTTGAATCTGGATCCTCCCGTTTTCCATTGCTGGCTTGGTAGTGCTGATGATGTATTTTGTGTGTAGGGAAGGGTGCTGACACCTCCCTGTCAGCCCAGCAAATATTTTTGACGTGAGTTCTTGAATTCTGGAACAGCCAACGAGAAGGCTGTCCAGGCAGTCAAATACCTTGTCCAACTGCAAGAGCGATTGTGAAATGCTGGAGCGCAGGACTCATTTCTGTGTGCTTGCAGTGACTTCATCTATGTTGGACCAACATTTGCTGCCTTTGGATTTTTCTCTCAGTTCTGGTTTTAAAGATGGAACGTCAGCAGTGACTTGTTCAGCCTGCTCCTGCTGGGCTCAGCCGCCCGTTCCTGGAGCCGTTTCCCTGCCTCAAAATCGAAACTGTTTCCCCCCCGGCTCCATCCCAACCTGTGAAATCTTCAAAACTGACTGTGCTCATTGCATCTCCTCACGTCCCCTGTTCTCGGCTGCTACAGCTTGTTCCCTCACATCTCTCCAGGACTTTTCCTTGTCGGAAGCACACAAACAGGAGCTTTTCTCTCTTAAAAGACGGTTTATTGTATTCCAAGAGAGGTGAAATGAGACACAGCAGATGCCTCTGAGCTGGCATCTCTCACAAGGGCTTTTTTGTAGATTGAATTGTCATTTTAAATGAACCTTTTTGTAACAGCCTTGCCAGGTATGGACTGGTTTTTTAACCAAAATAAGTACCTTTAAAATGCACATATTTTTTAATTATGTAGCTGCTCCAGGCAGTGTTAGCGCTGCGCTTCTGCTTTGTTCAGAAGTGTGATGAATACAGGAAGGTTTTTAAACCACCCTAAAAATAGTAATAACAACACTGTTAGCGTGGGGAAGGTGTAAGAGAAAAGGTTTTTTTGGTTGTTTGACACGCATATTAAAAGCTAAAGAACTTTTGTATTAGGACAAGCTTGGGATGGCTGCGAGTCCCTGTTTGGGCAGCAGTGATGCACCGAGTGTGATTTGTTGCTTTAATGTTGTTTAAGTTGCTTTTCAGATACTCTCAAATGCACTCAGCTATACCCAGTGCTAAATTAAGATTTTGTTTTGCTTTAAAACCTAGGGGAAGGTGTGTGCCAATAGAGCACGTGCTTCAGCTCCACACTGAAGGGTTAGGCAACTGAGGTTTGGATTTAATCGCAGTTTGCCTGTACAGCACTTTACTGTTTGCTGCTGCATTTAAAAATAAATAAAATAAAGCCTCTCTGGGAAAGCTCTCCTGTGATCTCTGAAGTGAGAGGATGGCTTTAAAAGACTGTGAAGTTCCCTTGAAAGGTACACCTACAAATATTAATTTGCGTAATGGTTGATTTAAAAAAAAGAAAGAAAAAGGAATAGGGTGTGAGAGAAGAAAGGGTACCAGAGTACGGGGAGGAACCAGATACTGCCTTTTGTGTGTGCTTTGCAAGGTTAAATAGCTACTGGAGCAGGCAGTAAGGTAGCTGTTCTCGAAACTGGCTGAGTGTCAAACTGTTATCCTCAGGGGGTAAAACCGATCCAGTGAAGCTGTGAAACATGGGAGCCGCTCTGAGGAGCAGAGTAACCTCACATCCTTGATGGTTTTCTCGGCTCAGGGCCCGTAATTATTTCTGTTGTCGCATGGTTTTCCTTTGAAAGTTGAAGAAGGATGGTGATACCGTTTCTGGCAATGTCTTGATTTTTTTTTTTTTTTTTTAACAGTGAAGAAAATGTGGATCTGAATTCTTTTCACTTGGATTCTCCCTGTTTGACATCCACCCAGAGAGGAGACAGGCCTCAGAGATGTGAGAAAGTCTCCGCTGAAGACTTCCCTCTGGAGATTGATAAGCTCTCTGTGACTAAGCCAACAAACAGATGCTGTGGTGCTACCGTCAACCAAGTCAGTGTTTTATTGCAGAATGGACTTCATTAATTTTATAGGGAATTGTATCTGATGGTAGGAAAGCAAGTATCTTCCAGCATGGAAGAACTAGGGACTTCAATAATGAGACAACAGGCTTAAAGCAGAGGTGGCAAAATATTTTTTCAAAGTAGTTCCTTGTTGTCTCAGTATGTTTTGGACAGCATAAGTGTAAGTGAGTTGAAGATAAGAAAGGTAAGGTTTTGAAATGAAAGGCTTTAGGGTGATGGCTGCTGGCTAATTGGTAGTTCCAGTAAAGCACAATATCTGAATGCACTTGGACGCAGTTACTAGAAGCTGTTGGACACAGTTTCTTTCTGGTTTTCCCTCATTGTCATGTCTTTACTCTCCCCTTTATCACTGAAGTACAACTGCTGTGTGGGCCTGTGAAGAGCCGTTAAAAAGCCGACGCTAGGAAAGACCTGTGTGTTTGTTAGAAATACCAGCACCTAGAGTCTGGAGCAGCGTTACGCTGTAGTATCGAGAACTGAGACATTTCAAAATGAAAACGCTGATTCTCGGTGTGTTATAATCCTTTGTCATAGTCCCAAAAGATCATTCCACAACTTCAGCTCCTTTTCTGTCTCCTGCAGGACACCAGCTCCCCCATAAGCAAGCTGCAGCGTGCGCTGGCCGAGTATCGACAGATGGTTGCTGAGCTGGAGCTTAGCGCTCTCCTCCAAGCGAGCCCTCGCTGCAGTCCGAACAGCAGCAGCGTTAATGCGGTATGTATTGCTCTCCCCTGACTAGATTTAGGTGGCCAGGAATAGTGATTGTGAACATCCTTCCCCTTGGGCTTGACTTGCACTACGACATTACAAACACTATCCTCCTCGCGCTTTGCTGAAGAGAAAACTCTTGCGTGCCTTTAGCATGAAGTGCTTGAATTTTTTTCTAGGAGGTTTTATGGCTCCTCAAGGTCATGACAGGATTTGACTTTTGCGTGTGTCTAAACAGATGGAAGGAAGGAGTCATTTTGGAACAAGCTGTAGGAGGTCTAGAAAAAAGCCGACACAAGTATGACTTACATTCAGCACTGGTTTGTTACCCTGCGTATATCTGGGGAGAGGAGGACAGGCCAGGAAATAGGTGATATATAGAATAGCTTTGTGTATTGATTTAAACCAGACTCTCAGCTTAAATAGAGTTTTTGTGGACTAATAGTTTCAGTTCCTTCCTTGCAGAGTCAGAGAATGCACTCAACAGCCAGAGAAAATAACCCGTATATAGCTGTCATGGCAATTTCTTTTATGAGCACGAACGCTGACAGGGAGTTTGTCTCGAGCATGTGGGCAGTAGGAGGCATTGGTGAAGGGGTCACTTGTTTGTTTTCATAAATACCCGTAAGAATTCCACCTTGTTTGACAGGGAGATTGTACTGCTTCTTGCTAGAGATGAGTAACCTTGTGCTGACACGTACCACAAAGGGAGAATTCAGGCTTTTGGGTTTAATGAGAAGGCTGCATGCTGAAACCTCAGCTTTCTCCTGAAAGGTATCGCCTCACTCTAAAAACGCTACGCTCCTTTTATCCTTAGATGAACTTGACCAGAACAATGTTCCTGTAAGTAACAGACAAAGCAATTTTGATAACATTCAGAACCATAAAACCTGAGCTGTGCTGGGACTGGCTGACAAGAGGATAAAGGTTGTGTGCCAACGTTTGCATAAACTGAAAGGATATTTTGTTCGGAAGTTCATCTGCGGGGTTTCATTCAGTGTGAAAGACAGCAGCAGTGTAGTCTTTTGCAAAGACTATCTTGTAGGAGGGATTCCTGAAAAGCTCGCTGCCAAACAGTGGTTGCTTGTGGCTCTTGCCCAGCCCCATCAGCTGCCTGGCTCCTGCTCCCTGGTTGGCACGGCGCAGCTCGGCTGAACGGCCTGGCCTTCAGTGGCGAGCGTGACTCTGCTTTAGAACCTGATACTGCATTTTTAAGCTTGGAAATGGGCTTCTCCTTCAGAGTGGTTGCTTTAGTGGATAGAAACTAAGGCAGGCTTGTGTTTACCAGCGCGGGTCGCTTCTGAACCACATCTGTAGAACTTTGATGTACTTTCAGAGCAGTTATGGGCAAAAACTTGTCCAGCGTGCTTTAGTTAATCTATGCGGGCCAACTAATCTTAAAACCAGGTTTACCTGTGGCGGTTTTAAACTGTGCTTTAAAACACAACATGTATCGCATGTAACCCTTCGAATTTAATCAGGAAGAAATTTGTACGTGTTGGATTCTGTGCCCTGCTTGGGGGAGGGAGGAGAAGAGGGAATTAAAAAGCTCGTCCTTGCTGCTCACGGGTTTGAAACTGGCGGCTCTGTAACTTTTGTTATCTGAATTCTTGATTTTTTTGCATTACAACACAGACAACAGAACCCGGAGAATCTCTTCACAGAAGCCATTTATCTGCTGCAGAAGAAAGAGATCCATTCCATTGTCTCTGTTCTATCAGTATGAAGGTATTTTCAACTTTATTATTTTTTTTTAAATGTTTCCCACTTTATAAATGCATCTGCAATTTATAAACACAAAAAATATATATATAAAAATATATTAACACAAGTCACAGACTTCTGAGATGAGCCTGGCGCAGGATTCCAAGTGCAAAGTGTTTCCAGTAAAACTCTTGTGAGTACTGTAACAGCAAACAGATATTAAGGTAGCAAGTAATTCCTTTAGTCAAATAATTAAACTTTTCTCAAGCCCATTCCTCATCCTCTGGGCAGTCAGATCTCGCGGCTCCACTCCCGAGTACCTGCACACTGGGTATTGTAGTTAAAATCCTTCTGTGTGTTACAGATAACAGGATCAAGGATGTGAACATTGTTGAGTACGGGATTTGGAAGTGTTTTTCAGTGCCACGGCCAAGGGCTGGTTTAGCGTATTGTTCCTGGGCTCAGAGCTCCAAAAGTAGAACATACTGAATAGAGCTGTTTCAGAATAAAGCACAGCCTTGCCCATAGCAGATTGTTTTCTGTCTTTGAATCAGGAAATTTCTCACTCTCTGATTATTTGTTCTGCTGTTACGAATTGGATGCTTGCAACAGGCACCATGTTGTCTGGTTCTGAGGACAAAAAGAATAACCAGATAGGATTAAAATATCGAACACCCCGTGAAACTGAATAAGATCTAGCAACAATGGGGGGGGAAAAACTGACAAAAAAAAGAAACCTTCCAGTGCTGACACAACCCGAGCGTGGGTCGGCAAAGGGGAGTTACTACACAGCAAGCTGGAGTGCGAAGCTGTGTGATGCTGGATTCTCAGTGATCGACTTCGACCCAGTGGGAGCTGGTGCTCAGCACTCCTCTGGGTGTGTTCAGACTGCAGGCCCTGGACTGCTGCTGCCCTGTGGAGCCGAACCCTCTGCCCCTGGGGAGGGTTTTTTTGTAGCACGCTCGTTTTGCTGCTTCTGCATTAAGTCTGGAGACGCTGAAGTCTTCTTCCAGAATAAGCTGGGTCTCCTTGTCGCTCGCTAATGGGCTCTCGCAGGGCAGGGATGCTGAGTAGCTGGGACGCCGTGCCGTACTCTGCTGGAATGCTCCGATGCAGAGAGCGCCTCTTCTAAAAACAGCCCTACGGTAAAAGAAGCTGGAGGTTTTCTAGATCGAAGCCAGCACTGTGACTTGCGTCCTGAAACTACTGCTGTTTAAAAGCTCCAGGAGCAAATCCCCCAAAGTGCTGAGCACCGCGCTGACACAGCAAAGCGGGGAGCGAGTGCTTGGCCTGCAGAAACCATCCCAAAACCATCCCGAAACCATCCCGTTTGCCTCGAGTGAGCCAGGACCAGTGGAACGAGCGTGCCCACCGCTCACTGCAGAGCCACGACAAGAATCGGTGACTGTGCAGCTCCCTGGCTGCTGCATAATTCTTATTTTCTTTGTTGACCCAAAGGCCCTGACTCGCTGTGAGCAGTTAAATCCAAAGCAGCTGTTGCAGAGTTGATGGCAGGACCAGAAATAAGGAAAGTTTTTGTGCAGTTTCATACAGAGGAGTGATTGAATTGATTTTGGTAGGGTTTGTTGTTTGTTTATTTTTTAATTGCTTTGAAATTGCTTGAGGCCAGGTGCACTGTGATAAACACTGGGTTAATTTCCTGACTGGCTGATGGTGATTTAGCCATTTTCATCAGTCAGTTGTTTTTCTTTTAGAGAGAGATTAGGCCGGGGAGAGCTGAAGAACAAAGGAGGAAAGCAATGAGGAAAAGGATACGTTCAGTTTTGGACACCACAGCATGTGCCACCACTCGTAAACTGTGACTCAGTGGCTGGCCCAGGGCACAAAGATCACTCCTGTAGGCAAAACCGACTGCAGAGAGTTTATTTCCTGAGCCTGTTGTCTTTCTGTGAAGTGCTGTGTTTACCTGTCCCCTCTTTGTGCTTTTATGTTATGTTTTTATTCTGTTTGCAGCGTGAAAATTTATATAGTAAATTGTCACTATATGTGTGTCACTATATTGACACTAAAGTGTCACTATATGTGACAATTAGATGTGATCAATATGTGATTGCCTTATATCTTTTTGAAGGAAATTTTGCTGTCTTTTAATACAAATCTTTAATTTTCTGCAGCGGGTGGAGAAGTTTCCAGGACAGAACTGATTTTGAGAACTGAAGATGATCAGCCCGACAGCTACAACGGAAAGTTACCTATTTTTTATTTTATTTTTTTTTTTCCCCATGGTGCTCTGAGTGTTTGAAAGACTCACAAATGGCAAAAAAAGAAAGTGACTCTGCGGGAATACATTTTATCTTGAAATAAAACATAGAATTATGCCAAGATTAACAAAATGATTTTTATAGCTCAGGTTAAACGCTGGCTTGTTTTTTAAGAACCTCAAGTGTGTAATTGTTATGACACAGGGACTATTTTTCTCTTACGGTGGCTCGGAAATATTTATAGAGTATGACACAGCCAAGCATTTTCTTTTTCTTTTTTTTTTTCCTTAGTTTATTGTTTTTGTTCTGGACTTCTTGCCATGTAGAGAGATGAATAATATTTATAGGAAGTTCCCAATTAGTGCTGGAAGCAGGAACTGCCTCCTGCGTTGCTGGAAGGGGGGAGCTGGCACCCCAGGACGAGCCAAACCGCTCCCCCGCCGCAGCTCTTTGTTCTCCCACAGCCTGTGACAGGACCAGGTGAGTGCACGGGCTCCGTTCGCACCCTGCGGCGGCAGCCCAGCGTGATGGCACTGGTGTTTTACCACTTCAACTGGTTTTGTCTTTGACTGTGGGGCAAGACGTGTTCCGTTACCACGATTGGAACTTACCTTTTAGCTAAAAGATCAAATAAGTTAATAAAGGTGATACCTTTGCGGTGTCTTTCGTACCTGTTTAACAAACTGTTCGATACATTTAGTACTTTGTTTCTGATGGTTCTCTGGGACACGTGACCCCACCGGCCGGAGCCACGCGTGGGCTCGGAGCGGTTTGGGACACTCGTGCCAACCCCACACCCCCGAGCGCTGCGCCAGCGATTTTTTTCCTGCGTGGGAGCTGCTCTGAGGGGTGGGAGTCTCTGGCTCTATCCCCTGTCACAAATTAATTGCAGTGACATCCAACATTCTCACCATGGTTTTCCCTGGTTAACTCTTTCACGGAATCTTCTGCTTTCTTTTTAATTACCTAAGTGACAGCCTGCTTTCCTTCGTGTGCTGATGGCCTCCAAATGAGTTGACCAGTTCTGGTCCTAGCTGCTGTCCTCCAAACTCTCACCTTCACCCCCCAGCAGGTGTTACCCACAGAGGGAATCTCAGCTTCTCAGGTTGCTCTCAAGCTTCCACAAGCCTTTAAAGCGTGTGTGATTCCTCTGCCTGCAAAGGAACTTTCCAGGCTCCATCCTCAAAATCTGCTGCTGTGGGTCTGACAAAAATTCTCCCCCAAAAGCCACCAAGAGCAGTACTGTGATGCTCACCATGAAGCTGTCCAGCAGCCGTACTGTAGGTCAAGGTATGGAGAATTTGGTGCAGCTTCTTGGGGGGAGCTGCAGTTTAAATGTGTTTAGTGTTAGTGGGTGGATGCACCAAACCTCCTTGTGATATTAAAACACTCTACTCATGGATTTAAAATCGATAGTGAAAATGGAGCTCAAGCAATGCAAGAAGGACCTGCAGAACCCTGGGATTCTGTGTTGGGAAGAGCCCTGGATTTGTGGAATGGGAAGAAGGGGAATGTTTGGGTTAGTTTATTCAGATCCCAAGTGACTTGCAAACTGACTGTACCAGGCTCTGAAACTCTTATGGAAACTCAAGCCACCTCAAACTCAGCTGCTGTGTTTCTGGAAGCGTTACCAGTCCCCCAGGGACTGCCTTTGCTATTGT
>VZZY01014306.1:0-21504 GCA_013400335.1 Eurystomus gularis | reverse complement strand
GCTGAAAAACTAAAGCCGATGCCACCGTCAGAGGGAGAGAGAGAGAGAGCAAGACAGAAAGAGAAACTCTGATCACACCGAAAAGCTACAAGCTGCTGACGTCATCGAAACAGTCCAGGTCTGCCGGTTGGGCATCATCGCCGTTCCACGAAGACCATCGCCAAACGCCGAAAGGACACATGCACGCACACACACGCACCATCCACACATACAGGTTGTATTTTAACATAATTAAGTCCTTATTTGTCCTTATCTCTCGGTGGGTGAGAGGGAGAGTGAATGGGTGGGCGTGGTGTTCTTTAATACCGTAATATTTCCATAGAATAAATAAGGTTTTATTTGAATATATTTAGTAATAAACTTGTTAAATACTCATTCGGTCTCTGTGTTTGCTTATGAGCCTGGTGGGGAGATATCCCAATTTACCCTCAACCCTTCTCCCTTTGGGAGGTGGTCGGACCCCCTGCGCGTCCAACCGTGACAAATGCTGACTTTGCAAATGGTTGAGGCAGCTCCACATACCTCAATGTGTCTTGTTTTTAAGCTCTTTTTAATTACTGATACTGTAGTTTGCAATTATACATGTGTATCCAAGCAGAATGAAGATTGCTCCACTTAGCAATTAACACTAATAATCTTTTTAATCAGATAAACTGTAACCTAAAGAACTTTCCCTCTAAAGACTTTGAAATAGGAAATAACATCTCTAGAGGACTATTACTTATAGAGGCAATAAGAAAGATTTCCTCATATGAGTCTTGTGGGTATTAAGAGAACTGAAGCAGTCCACCTTTTGAGACAAACACTCTTCTCATGTTTTCTTAAGCTACATCTCTTACACATCACCTTGGTATATTTACTGAGGACACTTAGAGGAAATCTTTTAAAACTATCTGGAAATACCATAGCAAATTTTAAAAAAATGTTATTTGATACGCCATATGGAGATAAGCTCAAGGTCAGAATAGGAGCTGTAGGGTTTACCTTCCTTAAGCTCAAAATATATGGGCTTCATATATGGGTACATTCTGGTTTTGAAAATAGGATCTAAATCCTAGCCTAAACCACTTCTGTCAATAATCACTACCCATTAGCTCATATGTTTCAGCTTGTATGGTGCAATAACCTGGAACAGATATTGATGTGTTTAGTTTACAATGCTTTTATTAGAATAAATAGAAGGATCACCACTTAACATTCACAAAATAAATGCTTTATCACTGGAATGATTGTGGGAAATTATGTCAATCAGGAAGATGTTGTATTTAAAGATAATTTGTGAAGAAATGGTAGACTACCTGTGTGTTCCCTCAGAACAAGAGACACACCCCTGTAGTTTGTTCAGCACAAACAAGCCCAAATGCATTCCTGGAAGAAGAATGCTTTGCTGAAGTTTCAAATTTCATCTGCAAGCTGTCTAGGCATCAATTCAGGGATGGTTGCCCAGCAAGTTCAACAGAAAGGAATAGGACTATTGTGAATGCTGTGTTTATTTCACAGAATTTCTATAGAGAAACCAGATTCTCAACAGCAGTGGCAGGATTTCTCACAAAAATAAAAACATTGGCCCTGTCTCTCCAGTTATTCAATGATGATGGGAAAGATTCCTAAACTACCTCCTGAAATTCTCATTCGATCCTGAATATAAGTCCTGAATACAAGTTGTGTAAGCAGAATACCTGCACCTAAATATCTGAAAAGTCACACACTTCTTCAAGAATATCTCCCTAGATACTGAAGGCTTTCCACAGGGAGAAAATACAGAAGAGATATTACACTACAATACTACAATAAATGGGGTCTGTTTCTGAGAGGAAGGCAAGCATTATTTCCAGCTTTTTCCATCTTTAGGGCGAACAATATCTACCAAAGAAGAGGATGATGTTGGTTGGAATGTGTTTAATCAAGAAAAGGAAAGGGTGGTCAGCCCTAAACTCTTCATACTCAGGGGTATGTTTGATGTCTTCCATCACACCCACTGAGTCTGCCATTTCAATGCCCTCTTCACTGACTTCCATGTATGCCTTATGAATGGCCTCAGATATCTTCAGGCTCTCTGCTGAAGAGATGCCAGACAGATTGCCCAAAGGGGTGAACAGGTCAGTCATACCCAATGCCATTAAGACAGATGTGAGGTTATATTTTTCTTCAATCTTCATGCACGGGAGGTACACATTCACTCTCTTCTTTTCCATCACATTAGGACTGGTCCACTCTATAAGTTTTTCAAAACTGATTTTGTTCTCAAGCTGCAAAGAGAAGCAGGAATGAAATGCCTGGCATGCAAATACAGCTTCTTCCTACCATTCATTTTAATCAGTTTATCATTAAAAAAAACAAACCAGGATGGGTCCTGAAGTGCATCCTATTAGCATCTTCTTATAGTTTGTTACTGGGCTTTCCAGTACTGTCTATGCCACTGTACTTCTATTCTGTTCCTTATCCACCTGACACATCCTCTTCTGTCCAACTAATCTTGTGTCTCATGAGGCACAACCCAGTAATTTCACAGCCTAGCAAATTAGTCAGAGAGTGAGATTGCAAAAAAAGTCCATGAAAATTTTCCTACCGTTGATAGTACCTAACAAATGCAAACACATCTACATCTTTAATAAATCTACTTTATAGCAATATCCTCCATGCATTTCCTTTCCATCTCTATATTTAAAACTCTCTGAAGTCTTAACTGGTAAAGTATTATTGGTCAGTTAGTTTAGCTTGATTGGTTTCACCGTTTCAAAATCAATAATATTTTATTAAGGACACACTTAATGTAACTTTGTTTTTTATTCTATAATGACATAATCAGAGCAAATGTTGAATGCAGCCCATTCATGATGTTTAATGAGGATTTTGTTAAAAAATAATAATTACTGATTTCTGCAAAGAATGCCTAATTCTCATCAATTTTAGCAACATTTCCTCAAAAGTTTATATGGAGGGGTGGCTAAAATTACCTCTCAATGAAAAAAAAAATAGTCCACCCATACATCTTCTTCTGTACAGCAGCACTATGGTCCTTTACCCTTGTTTTATTAGATGGAGACCAGGGCTCTCCTAAGAGGCCAGTCTATGCCTGAGCACCTGGTAGCACCTGGGGGACTTTTGTGCTCCCCTGCCTGCGCCAGCACAACCATGATGTGGGCACCTGGGATGTAAATGGACAGCAAAAGGTCTGGCAGCAGCCAAGTTTCACTGAAGTGCAACTCTTCTGCTTCCCCTCCCAGGGCCATACCTGCTCTAGGCCAGAGACATCATCAGGCAACAGCACCAACATGCTCAGCTCTCCACAGGCGTATGGAAGCTCCAGGATCTTCATTTTCTCTGCAGCCACTGCTGCCATTTTGAAGGTACTGTTCTGACACATCATTTGCACAGGTCTGCTTTCTTGCTGAAAAAATAGCAAAGTGAGATGATGTGACCAGGGAGCAATCTTTTCTCCAGGCAAGCAAATATACAAGCCCTTTTAAAGGGATAGGACCCAATCTTCAAGGACGTTGCCTTTGAAGAAGAGCTGTGTCTCCACTTTTCTCTCTTTCCTGCCGGTGTGCCCTGGAAGCCTGGTCAGACAACAGGTCTTGCAAACACTCCTTGACCTTAGGCCCAGGCAGTGACAGTGAGACACCCAGATAAATCAGCTGACATGTGACAGCGAGACACCCAGATAAGTCACCTGACCTGTGACAGCAGCAGGTTGTATCTCAGACTACTGGCTATGTGAGCCAACAGCTGTCCTGGCCAGAAGCTGTGTCTGCACTCTCCTACCTCTGTCACATTGAAGGGCACTTTCCGAGTGTGTTCTTCTTTAAATGCTGTCTTCCATATCCCTTTGAAGTAAATGGCATTCAAAAGGACCAGCACAGTATGGAGATCAATAGAGCCTGGTTCAAGGAAATCTTGGATCTGTCCTTTAAGGAAAAAGCAGGGCAGAGAATGGTAATTTTCATAGCAGTAGTGTTGCGTTTTAGTTGCTTGACTTGACTTCCTGTTCTTCAATGGTCTGCATGTGGAATTCAGGTTCATGAGGATGACTTAAACATAATGACTGACACCTGGCCAGATATTTCTGCAAGAAGGCAGGTAAATTCAAGCATGGTGTGCATCTCTGTGAATACATATAGCTAGTGCTCGGAAAAAGAGTTACATAGAAAAGAAGGAACAGCAATAGGAAGCAGTAATATAGATTTTATGTTTCTCACTGTGCTGCTTTCTCACACTTCACTCTTGTTTTTCCGCCCACCTCAGCAAAATAAAGGTACACAAGCTACTGAATCTTTCCCACAATCAACCAAGCATGTGCATTGTTTTCTCCCCTGGAAGCCCACTTCTTACCCATCGTGCATATCCTTGTAAAATTATGCCAATACTCTACAGAAGATGGTACTAACCTTGAATAAGTTAAGCTCTCCAGACACAAAAAGTATGCATATAAAGTGTGTGCATCCTGGTACTCCTGCCTTTGCCAGATATATTTAAAACACACTATCACTGCCACACAGGTGCAATACAGTTATCCCTTTCCACAGAAAATATCCACTAATGGGAATCGGAGGAGGAAATTTCTTCTCTTAGTCTTTCCAGAAATTGTTCAAATACAGTTACAAGAAGGAAGTGTATTTCAAAATCTTGTCTGACCTTACCATTTGTCTGATTTTCCACCCAGGAATTAATGAGCTGTCTGGCTTGATCTGATGCTGTTTTGAAGTTGACCATTTCTAGACCTGCTCTGTACAGTTTCTTCACACATCTTAAGTAGATCTGTAAAGACAGCAATTGTAGCTACCAAACTAGTGGTTTTTTAAAACAATATGAAGATAAAATAAAATAAAATATGGCCAAATCAATTTTTATGTGATGCCATGGTTAGGTTGTTCTCACTGCTTGCTTCCTGGAAGAACCAGATAAAGCTGGGCCAGAAAAATTAGTCTGATCCATGACATCTTCAGATCTGACATTTTTATTACTTGACTAGTTAAGAGTATGTATTAAAAATGTTTAAATATTTTACTGAAGAAAACTTGATCCAAAAACACTGTTTCAGGTTCATTTTGGAGTGTTTTATTATCATAATGTCCACTCCTTTTTTTTTAAAAGCATTTTTTCCTGTTTTTAAAGATTAGTTTCTTTGATTTAGAATATTTGTATATTTTCTTTTGAAAATGTGAAATGAAATGAAATATTTTGACACTTTGAAAAAAATACTGAGGTGAGGTCTTCAAGTGAAGAAATGTGCTGAAGTCAAATTATTTCCTGAAAAGAAACAACGTATTAAAATGAAAATACTTTGGGGGAGCAAGCAGGGAGGGAGGAATTACTTTACCAAATAGTTTTGCTTATGTCTCCATTCATTTTTTAATAGGGCCATGTTTTTTGCCTGGAATTGCTTTCCATCCAGACTATTCTTAGGGCTGTGACAATGGGAAAAGCCATGGAAGTCCACACCAGTGGGGACCACTGGATTAACAGATCACCTACTCTGGCCCATCCTCTGGGATTACAGGTTTAGACAGAGTTTAGTAAGAAATCACTCTAATGTAAAACTCACCGGTAGGATTGAACTTGTCTTTTCAGCATAGAGTCTGTTGGCAATGTGGAGAGAATAATTGGCTTTTGGTGAAGGGATATCAGAGAGAAGTTCTTTAAACAGTATGTGGATATTCACAGACTTGCCACACTGAGTTGTTGATAAAAACACAAAAAGGTATAGCTGTTATCTTATTTTACTAGGAAGAGAATTATTTATAAGGTACAAATAACATGGGAAAATGCACAGTGTTTTGACATCTGCAAATTGACATATACTACAGTCTAAAAGCTCCATGGGAGGAATGTGCAATATAAGCAACTAATGATGTACAATTAATTCATAGCATATGATGACACTCATTCTTTGTGATAACTAGAAGAAAACCTCAGTGATTAATCTGAAACTGTATGTCTCGGGAGTGAGGTGACTAAAAGAAAAATTCAGGTGTTAATTATTGCAATAGGCAAGTTGTCATAGATATAGAGCCTCTAGTTCCCAGCTTCTACTAGCATTTTCATGGCAGCTTTCTGCTAAAGCTGCAGGTATGAGAAGAGCACTAGATGACAAGGGAGTCGGGAATTATCTCATATTATAGTGAAAAAAATCTCAACTCTCTAATGCCCCAAGAATAGTGTTCCAAGTGACACAGGCTAAGAGCATGGAAGAAAAATGCCCAATGAAAAACAGTGGCTGGGAGTACATTTTTTGAGAAGGACAATTGTGTTGAACTGCTCCTTTCTAATGCTTAATCAGTCACTAAATACTCTATCTGATATTACCTTTATTTTTCTTTATTAAAAAAAAATATTCTTCTTGTTCTTTGCAAGTCACACTGTGTGCTTGTGAGTCACAAGAGGATGGGGACAGGCCAGGGAGCATGGCTTGTTTTATCTTTACAGAGTCAGCAGATTAACACAGAGGAAAGCACACAGATGGTATCAAGGTACTGGGACCCCTCATGGTGCTCTTGGGGTAGCAGTGGGAATCAGAGACTGGCAAAGTTCCTATAGCTTTTGGAAGAGCGTGGTTACTTTTCAGCCTTTGAGGCTTCTGGGCTGTTTTCTGACAAAGCATCTTCATGCCCCACTTTGAGGTCTCAGCTGCAAGTCTGACTGCTGTACCCTGGCTCCAGGTGCTGAGTCCCTTTCAAGTGCTGTCTCCCAGCAGCAATCGCAGGTGTGCAGATGATCATCTACACAAGAAGGTAGCCTAGTGCCCAGAGCATCCTATCCTGTCCTATTACTTCTTCTGGTGCCTGTCTTCTTTTTCTGTTTTTTTAACTTAAATTTCTTAAATTAAGAGCATTTGCAAATATTTGGGAAGGTGTTGAACCTACTTGAAGCACAGTCAGAACAGTTTATCTTCAGGAAAAAAATATGAAAGAAATAAATGTACCTTAGATTTCTGTACCTTGGTCTGAATAGTTCCTCCAAGTCCTGCAATTTTGTCAAAGTGAAGAACCTGCAATTGAAAGTAGCAACAGAAGAAATCAAGTCCACTGAGAGTCACTGATGTTTGTGTTGAATCTAAGTTAGGACTAAGCAGGTCTGATTAGCACATAGATGAACGTGAGAAGTTTCATGTGAGTTTTAAATCAGTTTTTTTCCTGCATGTGCCACACTGAAAATTTGTATGACGCTCAGCTTAGATCCCTTCTTTTCCAGTTAATGGTATTAAGTCTATAAGCCAGCTACAACCTTACTGTATTGTATTTGTAACTGTGATTTTTGTTTTCTGAATGTTTCATCTTTTGTATATTACCATTTGTCCTTTTCACCTGGAAGGAATCAGGTCTGTGAGAAAATATAAGCTGAAGCAAGACACTTTTTTCAAGGCTGCTCTCTTTCTTAATGGAAACCAAAGGTGGTTCTTGCCCTTAATGGGGAAAAGCAATGGGGATTGAATCTCAGCTCCAGATCCAAACCTTGCGTTTTGGAATTACATTCTTTTTCTAGGCAGGTTTGAATCCAGCGCCTAATGTGATATATTACTTTCTCCACCCAGCTGGAGAGGGTCCCAAAGATGTAAACAAACTGTGTTAAATAAGATTAAAAGGAGTCTGTCCATTTATGTAACCTACCTTCTCCATCTGATACTCAGTGTTACCTCTTGCTCCCAGATAGACCATGGACAAGGCTGCAATGATGCTCAAGGGGGAATAGATGATGTTGTCATTGGCATGGTGGACTTTCAGCTCTTTGAATACATCAAAAGAAAATTCTGCATTTGCTGCACTGATGGAGCCCATTGTGAAATCAGTGTTGTCTGAAGCAAATGAAAACAAGACTGTATAGTGGTGATATGTAGCACTTTTTTTAAAAAGTACTGTCAAGAGCCTTGAAACTGCTGGTTCATTGCTTAGTTCATTGACATATTTGTGATGCTGAACCAATGAATGATGTGAACCCTATAAATTCTGTGATCATTATTTGACTCCCGACCCATTTATCTCTGAATGCATGTTTCCTTCAGCAAGATAGCAGCTCGTCATCAAGAGCTTTTTAGGAAATAGATAGTTTCCATTCATGCTTCAATATGATAAATATAACACTGAATGGATGAATATGGCCATCCAGAGGACTCTGAATGACCTTTGAGACAATGCAAACTTCATATTTTATTTCTTCGTGGCTGCTCTGGTTCTTTAAATCAAATGTAGTATATTCTTAGAGTACTTCTTACTGTTGCTTAGTACAACCAGCCACAGATTTGGAGGTTGCTTTCCTGTAGTTTATAGGAATAGGAAGAGAAAGTTGCTCTATAAACCCAGCCAGTTGCTTAGATGCTGAAATATAGATTATGGGGTGTTCTTTCCTGTAGTCCTATTTCAGACATTTAATGTCTGATGATGATATTTTGTTGAGAAAAAGCACAAACATATTTATCATAAATATGGGTTTTGGCAGTAGAGATTTAAATAGTGTAGAGCTGCATTCATTGTCAGATGCAAGCACTGTACATGCAAGTGAATGTGACATGTAAGGATATTCATTGAAACGTACAGTCATTCTCTTTTGAATATGACACCAAGAAAATTGCATATTATTCCTGTATCTCTAAAACAGTTAAAGTTGGAGGAATAGCAGCATATCCATAGTTTGGAGAAGATGTGGTTGATTATGTGATCTGAGAGGCATCTGTGGAACAGACTCCACGAATCATCATACTGTACCTGACCTGTGTTCTCTAGAGAGTGAGACTGAGAAAAGAGAAATGCCTTTATTCAGAAAATAATTATTAAAATTATAACAGAACAGTTGTAACGTGACACCAGATTTTCAATGAAAAAGAGGCATTTCTACTTAAAGATACAGTGTACAAACATATTTTGCACATAAAATTGTATTTGACAGTCAAACAGTAAAAGATATATTGATAAGACCAGGTATAATTACTGTATATGCTGTCTTTTTACATATTTGCCTTATACTTACCTTAAAGTTCTTAAACATGACATCACTTTTTTCCATATTAAAGAACACAAGTTAGAAATTATGTTTTACTTGCAGAAGTACTTACCCCACAAACTTCAAAGAGGCATGTAATAATCCAGTTTGCCAGCTGAAGCTAAATAGATTCTCTGAGCTCTTGGTGATATATATTGTACCATTTGAGACACTCCCACAGTTAGCCTTCAAGGAGTCATCTTTTGAGTCATTACTTTTTATCGTGACCTTTTGATTCCTTGCACTGTGAAACACTGAGTAGACCAATGCTAGGCTGGTACTCTAGCTGCAGCAAGTCAACCTTTATTTATTGAAGTAAAACCTAATTTTAAAAATTATAAAAAATTATTTTAAAATTTTAAAAATTAATTGTTTAAGCTTTTGCTGTAGCTTATAAGACTATACCAAAGCAACTGGAATTCAAGTCTAAAACTATGTTTCAGGCAGTTCTTTTGAATTTACACATTAATGTGATTGAGCCATCTTTAGTAGCTAGAGCCAAATGAAAAACAAATGCAAAAGCTGAGGGAAAATACTATTCCAAATATATCCAGTGAAACAAAATACATTTTAATAAACCTAGCTCTTACATCAGATCAAGTGATTCTCACAGTCAAGTGAAGCTAAAGATCCCAAAATATTACAGAAAAGTAAGATCTTGTCATAGTGCAGTGATCTGGGAGTGTACTCCCAGTACAGATTAAGTACAGAAAGCATTCTAACATAGTACTCCCATCAAACACAAAGGGAAAAGTGGATACTAGACTAGCTGCTGAAACTCTGATATATATGCAACAACTCACTACAGCATCTCTGCAGTAGAACAGAGGGAAGTTCCTCATATACAGTGACCATCTGCTGTTGCCAAAATAATGCAATTCCAAGGAAAGCCAGCCATGGGATGGTCTTTCTATCCAGAGGGGTTTGAAATTGATTTTTTCCGTATAAGAGCAAACCCAAAAATTTCTGTTTATTTTTCAAGACCAATATAGTACTGAAAGACGTTTTGGTCTGCCAAAACACAGAATCATGTTCCTGGAGTCCAAGGACTGGTGTGGTTTATAGCTTGTGCTTGTTAAAAGCATAGACATACCTATTTCTGTATCTGGGTGAGACCAAAGTTTTTTACCTGAGGTTGACCTATAGGGTCTACAGCATACATGTGGAGGAGGGGAGAAAGGGTTTGAGGAGAAAGCATGTTTTGCTAAAACTTCATTTTAATGAGAACATTCAGAGCAGTAGTGTTGAGATAAATTAGAGGTCTGAAGCAATTACATGCTTACTGGGTTGTAAGACAGACTCCAGAGTATTCAGATATTCAGAAATGGATTTTAACCAGCCAGTAGGATGTAAAGGATGATTGCAGGTCAGTTTTAATTTTCATTCTCTGCAGGTCATGGTAACAAGGCCTACGGTACATGCACAGACCATTCTCATAGATCTTCTATACCTACCTTCTTACTATGGCAGGTGAATAAACTACAAAATCTGTCTGCAGGAACATTCATGGTCTGTTAGACAATCATAATACACAATATCAAATACAATTCATTTGTAAAAAGCCATTACTCTTTACTGAATAACAGACTCAACGAGCAGTAAAGAAATAAATTTAGCATCTATAAAGTCCATAGGATGGATAATAAAAATCCCAGATTAGTACATATTAATTCATAGAGTATACAGCAGTAGGTGTACCCTCTGTGGAAAGCAAAGGGAGCAAAGGGAGCTACTTTACCCTTAACACTGTGTTTTGTTTTGCTGAAATGCAGGTACAAATATGCAGAGCCTGATAATTGGGATGGCTTTCAGTTTCACAACTCAGAATGCATTTTTCATGTGAGGAATGTTGTAGCAGTGATGAGCATGGGAAAATCTAAAGACAATAAGCAGCTTTCCTCTCACCCAGTTCAATGTTCCTTATTCTGTGAGCTGGCCTGCTGGAGCTTTTATCTTATCAAACTGTTACTGCTCGAGGGCACAGCTGTAGTGTGTCTTCTTCATTTTCACATATTCACATTAGAGTTCCAGCTACTGGTCAGCAGTTGCTCAAACATGCCTTTGGGGCTTCCACAAATAGCTTTCCTGGGCACCCACACTTCTTTGTATGCTCTGGTTCAATGTGGACATCTGTGGACCATGCATTTGAAGGACGGGTGCATGCATGTTTAGCCTGGAGAAAAGGAAGCTCGGGGGAGACCTTCTTACTATCTACAATTACCAGAAAAGATGTTGTAGAGAGGTAGGGGTTGGTCTGTTCTCCCATGTAGTAAGCAAGAAAAGAGGAAACAGCATCAAGTTGCACCAGGGGAGGTTTAGATTAGATATTAGGAAAAATTTCTTCACAGAAAGGGTTGACAGGCACTGGAACAGACTGCACAGAGAAGTGTTGGAGTCAACATCCCTGGTGACTATACATTTAAAAGATGTATAGATATAGCACTTAGGGACATGGTTTATTGACGACCTGGCAGTGCTGGTTTAATGGTTGGACTTGATGATCTTGAAGGTCTCTTCCAACCAGAACAATTCTATGATTCTATGACAGAACCGGCCCTGCACAGATCACCAGCTCTTTGCCTAATGTCCAAGATTTTCTCAACTAATATTTTGTTTCACCAAACGCTCTAGAAGAGGGTATGCTTCCGGTACGTTCTCCCAGTTAATATATTTGCCTTCTTTGTCCACTCTACATTTCATGCCTCTGCAGCAGCACTGTCACCACAACTTTTCTCTATACGTGTAAGCTGGTTGAATGTCTGACAATGGATCAGTTTCTGAATTATGCTAGCTATCCTATTTTGAAAGACTACTTTGTTAAGGCAGGCAAGATAGTTTAAAACACCCAAATGAACTCATGGAAGAGAGGAAGTTTTGTTCTGCCGGCAGCCATGGATGGGGCAGTAAAAATTCTCCAGAGAGTAGTCTGTCACTATACACCCTTGGGTTTGTTTTGTACTTTCTTTCTACACTGAATGTTAATGCAAAAGTGGTGGCAGTAGCAGTCTGTCAGTAGCTGAAAATTTTGATCAGAATGGGCTGTAATATGCAGTCATCACCAGACAAGTGTTCTTTTGTAACTTTGCCTATTGAAGGTATTGGGCCTGGGGAAATCAGATGCTTCACCTGAAATTAAAAAGCTAAGAGTGTAGTACTGTAAAGCAAGACAAACAGGTTAAAATTTGCTCCATATCCATGTTTGTCCCAAGAAAGTGGTCAGCAAGGACTCTGCTGCCCTTTATGCCTCTTCCCTGATTTTGGCATAACTGAGGCAATATTAAGCAGCAGAAGAAGCAACTCTTTCCAGCACTGATCTGTTAATATTTTCACATTTAATTTCTTATGGTTGCTTACCAACTATTCTGCAGTGCCTGGGGGTAATGTTTGTTTATTCTTTGGATGGCCTGTCTGTCTACATCATGCTTAGCAGAGGTTATACTAGCATCTCTCAATGACCTTAAATGAACTGATATGTGGCCAAAGAAATCCCACTTACAGGGGGATGTTTTTATCCAGTCATGTGATTTGCCATGCTGGAAATGATCAGCTCTGTATGGTGCTGTTGTAACTAAGTACCATGTAGTCACTGTCTTAGTCCCCCCACCTAATGGGATGGTAAGGAGAACAAAGGAAAAAGAAAATTCATGGGTTAAGAACAATTTAAGAACTGAACTATAAGAACAACAATAGCAATAATTGGAATGAAAAGGAATATAATGAGAAAAGAGATAAATAAAACCCAAGAAAAGACAAGTGATGCACAATGCAGGTGCTCACCACCCACTGACTGACGCTTGAGCAGCAATCTGCTCCCTCCCAGCCAGCTCCCCACAGTTTATATATTGAGCATGACATTCTATGGTATGGAATATCCCTTTGGCTATTTCAGGTCAGCACTGTTGGCTATGCTCCCAGCTTCTTGTGGTCCTGCATAATAGCAAAACACATGAAGTTGAAAAGTCCTTGATTTCCTAGCAACTAAAAACATAAGTGTATTATCAATGTTCTTCTCATACCTAATCCAAACCATGGCACTATTCTAGCTACTAAGAAGAAAAATTAGCTCTATCCCAGTTGACATCAGGACAGGTGCACACAGTCTGAGGCAGACTGTCATTGGTATTGGTGCTAGCACTTTTAAGACAACCAACACCTTGTATTAAACCTCTCAGAAAGTCAGTGTGTCAAGCCCAGGATAAAGTTAATGCTTAATCTGTCCTTTCACTTTCAGAGGTCATAGTAGCTGGTATGTCAATATGTATTGTGTTTGCACAGCAACCCAAGGTAAAAGAAGGCCAAGTACATCCACGAGCCCTCTATGCCACTTTATTGCTGGTTGGCCATAGCGATAACTCAATTTGTTATAATAAAGTAGCAGTAAAACGGTGACTTTTTTTCTGCTGCACATGCTTGCCAGAAGAAAGGAAGTGGCTTGCCCAGTTGCCACTCCTTAGGTAGCTGTATCTCACTGACTGCAAAATGTTGCACTCATGGTGCTCTCTGCTAAGCAGTGCTGCTCTTTGCCTGGTGCACACCGCTGCTGAGTAGCTCATCTGTGCAGCCTCTGAAAGGGCCTAAGTTTATGAATACTTTCTTCTTTTTATTTATAGCATTAACTCCAATAAATGACATTTGAACAATACCTTACAGAGTCTGAGTGCCTTTCTTATTAGGATCATAAGGAACCAGGACTTCCTGGTATAAAACCTTGTACCAGTTACAGTTTGAAGGAAATAAGCACTAATCTTCATATGGAAAAGAAGTGTTACTCAAAACTGCTCTCTTTGGCTTTTTCAGTGACAACCCAAAAATCTTCACCTACCCTTCTTGTCCACCCATTGCAACTCTTTTGAAGATATAATAGCAATTATGTTATACATAGGTACTAAGAAACGGTGTGAAGGAAAGACAAATAGCAGAGAAAACTGAGGGTAGGTTCAACCATCAGAGAGAATAAAGTCCAGAGGAAAAGTGAATATGTAAGTCAAAAGTTACTCAGTAACCAAACTGTGGAAAGACACAGATCTGTCTAGTGTGGGACAAATGTGCGTTAGTTTTCCATGGATGCTTATGTAAATAGTATTTGACTTCTATTTTTCTATTTGCTTTTTGTCAGTGTATGTATTTGTAGGCTGTGAGGTATGCTTGCATGGTTCAACAGGCTGTGCAGTAGTACTCAGCATCAAGCCTGCTCCTGAAGATAGGATCGTGTCTGCTCCAGGCACCATTCATGTTCTCTGGCTTTTCTCTGCTCTATAAGCTCTGTTGTTTGGCACTGCACTTTTACAAGCCGCAGATCCCCACAGGAGAAGCACTTGCTTCCACAGTAGAGGGTTGATCTTCTATTTTTAAGTTAATATCTCTGATTTTGCAGGAGCACTGCCCTCTACACTAGGAGCTGCTACCACTACACTAGCAGCAGGAGGCTGCTTTCCAGCTCCTGGTTGTTTTCACCACATTTTTAGGTGTTTTATGATGACAAGTAGAGAAAAGACTATGTGAAAATAAAATAGATTGATTTATTTATACTGTATTTTGGTCCTGGAGCAAGTATAAAAAGAAAAATACAAAGAGCATAAATGACTACTTCTGCTGTAGCAAGCTAAGTGACAATCCTTGTTTCAGTCACACCGTCTTTGCTCACGCACAGAATTACTTCTCCTGTTGTAAAACTCATGGTCTTCAGGATAATACTTTACAGCACCTGCCTTTGTTACATATGCCATTAATTGTTTTTCTTTTACATTTTATCTGAAAATATATAGGTCTTGTTATGTAAGAGAATACATTCTAACACTGTTCATTTCATTCTTTTTTTTTTAAGGTAAGTCATTTATATTTGAGACAAACCAGATATACAGAAAATACCAATGCCAGTCATTGAAAGACATGCATGGCTATTTTTTGCCTACCCTATTCAGCAGAAAAGCCCACACAGCCACATAGCCTGTGTTTGGCATTCTCTTCTCTTGCTAGCTAATTGATATGAAAACTGTGCCTCTACTGACAAGTTTACTATTTCAGGCTTTATTTCGTACTGAAATTGCAGCCATGTGAGACACCTCCACAGACCAGCATGAGACTGCTTTATTTGGTAATTGAATTTGTAGGGAGTACTGTAATTTACTGTATTTTTTCCTGCATGTCTCAGCATTTGGAAGAGCCCTTTGAATCCACAGTTCTGAGATGGCACTAGTTATGCTCCCAGCATTTACCTTCTTCCCTTCAGTGAGCAACAGGAAAAGGAGAGTGAGTTGTCAAAGAGGTGGAATAATTTTCCTTTTAAAGCAAGTATTTTTCATACATCTGTGCATTTTGGACATTGACTACTGCCAAACTGGGCAGGCTGCTCTCTTCTCTGTAACCCTTCACTATGCCTTCCCACCACCTATTCTGCAACATCCACAGGTGATTTAGGGAACTAGATCATCAGTAATTAACTTTAGCAGAAATTTTCCTCTTGATTTACATCACAGAGAACTGCTCATCACCAAATCAGGCAAGTAATAGTAGTGTCATAATGGAGCAGAAATACATGGAAAGAAGGAGGCGAGGGGAACAGCATTGACCTCCTCAATGGCATAGGACTGGCTCAGCCATGTCCTGAAACTGCACTCTAATTCCCTGGTAAAATCAAATGCAAGAGAGAAGCAGCAGATGAGGTTGAGGATTTACCTACCCTTAATGACAAGTTGTCCAGTGCCTAAATTTAGCATGACAAATATTTTAAAATGGGAGGTAGACTTCAGTGTCATTTGCATTTTTGAAAGGGTTACCGTTATTTTTACTTGCTATGTTAGATCCACTGTCCACTTAATTCTGCAGACTACTACATTTAATATTTAGTTTGCAGTGGTTTTATTATAATAAATGGAACAAATACAGGCTACTCATCTAAATACCATCACTATAGATTTTTTTAATTATTTTTTTAATGCTAAGGGGGAACAAAAGAGATGGAACAAGAAACTCATTGTATCGGAGGCACAAAACCAGCTGATTTTAAAAGTAAGAATGGCTAATCACTGCTTAAAGTTTTATGTGGGAATTAAGTGTCTAATTCACAGTCATTGCAGAGCAGGCCTTGTTAGAAAAGGCTTTTCATTATTCTGAAACCCTGTTTTTGTTACATGGAATTTTATGAAGAAGTTTGAGAACTTTCTACCTGTGGTGAACCGACCACATGATTTTTTCTGCCTTATTAAAACAGTGAGCAAAGAACTCGATTTCCCATAAATCTATTCTGCATAAATCCTCCAGGAAGACGGAAGCGAGATAACGCCAGCCATAAATATTGAAAAAGAAAACAAACTCTCTCTTTTCCGCCTCACTGCACAAAGGGAACACATCGCTCCTGCTGAGTGCACCCCCCCCTCTCCCTCCGCCGCTGCCGGAGAGGAGCGAGGAGGAGGGGGGGGAAACTGAACTGAGCTGTCAGCGCAGCCCCCTGAAGAAACTAAGCAGCAGAGGAAGGAAGCAGCTGCCGCAGAGAGCTGCCGGACAGAACTGCTGACTCCCACTGCTCTAGGAATCCGGGGGAGAGAAAGAAGCCGTGAGCTGCCGCCGGCCGTAAGGTGCGCAATCGCTGCCACCGCCGTGAGCCGCCGCCACGAGCCAAAACTGAAAGAATCCAGAAAAAAAGCTGCAAGCTGCAGCAAGAAGAAGAAATTGCAACAAGAGGCCATTGGAAGCCGCGTGCTGCAGAAAGCCACGCCGCAGAAGGCCGCGTTGCCAGAAAAAGAAGAAGAAGTGGTGCCGAAGAAACTGCACCGAAAGCTACACTGCCAGAAAAGACAAAGCCGACGCCACCGTAGGAGGGAGAGAGAGAAACTCCAAGCTGCAAGAGAAAGAGAGAGAGAGAAACTCCAATCGCACCGAAAAGCTACAAGCTGCTGACGTCATCAAAACAGTCCAGGTCTGCCGGTCGGACATCATCGCCATTCCACGGAGACCATCGCCAAACGCCGAAAGGACACATGCACGCACACACACGCACCATCCACACATACAGGTCGTATTTTGACATAATTAAGTCCTTATTTGCCCTTATCTCTCGGTGGGTGAGAGAGGGAGTGAATGGGTGGGCGTGGTGTTCTTTAATATTGTAATATTTCCATAGACTAAATTGGGTTTTATTTGAATATATTTAGTAATAAACTTGTTAGATACTCTTTCGATCTCCGTGTCTGTTTGCGAGCCTGGTGGGGAGATATCCCAATTTACCCTCAACCCTTCTCCCTTTGGGAGGTGGTCGGACCTTTGCGCGCCCGACCGCGACACTACCCCATGCAGAGTTTCTCACAGAAAAAATAAGCATTGTCTTATTTTATATATAAAAAGTCTCCGCCCTGCTTGAGAACAAGCAAAATTACACTGGAAAAGTTTTCTGCTTTCTCTGCTCTACAAGAACAAATCCTGAGAATTCTAGCTTGAACCGTTACCCTCAATCAATATTTAAAGGAGCAGTCCCATAGGAATACTTTGTTACTCACATACAAAGTGGAACTTTCCTTGAGACCTATACAGAGGTTGGGTAATTAAAGCTAAACCAGCTGAATATCTGAGTTTACTTTTCTAATGCAGATCCCTATCGTCCTGTCTCCTTCATGTGAGAGAATGTATCATGCATCTTTAAGGCACTAAAACCCATGGCTTTATTGGAGACATACTACATCAGGAAAGGCTCAAAATAAGTTTTTCTATGCAAATATCTAGAGGTCTACAGCTCTTTAGCAAGCATCACATAGTGTATTATAAGGTAGATGCCATTTTAGTGAGGACTCCTACAATAAAACACACCTAAATTGATGTTAGAAAGTAAATAAAGTTTTTTAGGTTTTTATCCCTAATCTGACTCTTTTCAAATAGTCCTTTTTACAGCAAAGTAACACATTAGGATAAAGCCTAGTGAAAATGTGCTTGTCTTTTGTCCTCAGTACTTGTCAATTTCCAAAATAACCTCCACTTAAGAAGAGGAATATCTTTCAAAGAAGAGAATAGTGTTGGTTGAGTTGTGACTGATGAAGAGGAATGGATGGTCAGCTTTGAACTCATAAGAAACTGGGAAACACGGGGGCACTGCAACAAGCCGCGTAGCAGCAACTGCTTCAGTGCCCTCCTCATTGACTTTCATGAATGATTTCTGGACAGCCTTGGACATAACCAATCCATCTTTCCTAGGGATTCCTGACAAATCAGGTTTTCCTCGGTCAAAAACATGCATTGCTCCCATGTCCTGGAGAGTTTTGTTAAGAACATAGCTTTCCTCCATGTTGAACTGAGGGAAGTACATCTTCACTCTCAGCTGTTGCATCCTAGCTGAGCTGGTCCATCTCGCTAGTTTTTCATACGTGTGGGTCCATTCAAGATTGTAAGGTGGTACTGATAATAATGATTGGCACCATAATGAACAGAAGGAAAAGATAATAAGGTTCGGTTTTTCCCACTTGTCTTCTTACCACACTGGAGGAATGTTAAAGTATTACTCTGTTTGCAGCCCCTTATGTATGCTACCAGAGAGAAAAGGAACTATTACCTCTTCTAGGCCAGTAAAGTCCTCACAGACAACTTCAGGAAGAAAAACGAAGATGCTCAGTTGTCAAGGTTTAGGGTCAGTTGGCTAGACCTATAACAGATACTCTCTGTTAACCCCTCTTTCCCCCTAAAATAGGGGAAGAGTAAGGGAATGAGAGAGAGAGACTTATGGATTAGAAAAGAAAACTGAAACAGCTTTAAGGAAGATAATAATAATATACACGAACCCGGTGTTGAACTCAACACACACCCCCGCTTAGATGGCAATTATGTCACCATCACCACTGGTGCTATGGAGCAGGCACTGGAGAAGTCCCAGACTATGCTCAGCAGCAGACAGGAATCAGGTTCAAGAGGTGGATTCTGGAACTAGATTCAAGAACACACAGATTGGGACTGAAGGCAGAATGAACAGACTTCTCCTCAGATATCAGCCATTGAAGAAGAGGAAGAGAAAAACTTGACCCTCCTGATCCCTCAGCTTTATACTGAATATGATGTATATGGGTTGGAATACCTCATCGGTCAGTTCAGGGTCACCTGTCCTGGTTGCTCCTCCCCACAAGTGTGGCCTCTTACTTTTGCACCCCCTGATGTGGTGCACAATATTTATCAGTGACCTTGGTCTGCATACCAATCCTTGGCAGTAACTCTAAACTTTGAGTGTTATCACTGCTAGAAGCAAACACTGTCTGCAAAAACATGCTGTTAACTTCGGAAAGTGCATTACTTAGAAGAGACTCAGTTGAAAAGTAAAATCACTAAACAGACTTAGTTTGGTTCTAACTGAAACCAGGACATCAGTTCACTATCAAAGTATGGGAGCTCTTACCACTTTCATTTTCAGTTCCTCTATGATGACCATGTTAAAATAACCTTCTTCATCATGTGCACCATCCTTCTCTCATTCTGGAACATGTAAAACATGCTAAGTAGTTCTTAACTGGTCTCAGAATTTGTATTAAAGTTCTGTCCAGAAACATTATTTACACTGGTCATGTGTTTAATGTACTTGTAGCATTGATGTGTTCCTCTCTCTTAACTGTAGCTCCAATGAAGTTATCCATTTTCGAAGTATGAAACCTACTTTCCATTCCTACTGGTGCCAGATTACTTTACTCACAACTCCTTTGTTACATCCTCCTTTTTTATAGCATGTCAAATGAGGAAACCAATGCATCTGATGCAACCATGATTCTAAATTTTTCATAAGTGTCGTATATATTCTTCTGAGAAAATTGGTCTTTCGCTCATTTTTTCCCGAAAACAAACACCATTCTGTTGGTAAACCATAGCAGAGGAAAAGAATCTTCAAATATAGTCCCAAAAGCAGATTATTTTTGAAACATCATCCTTAGTTATGAAATCCGCAACAAACTTAGTGCATGTGCTCAGTGACTTTGATCCAGCCAGTATCTCAGCTGCACAAGACCCACTTCTGATGTGAAGAAAGAGTTACATATTTGGCTACCAAACTGGAGAGAAGATGTAGCTTGCTATTGTTCCAGTGTTTTGTCTTAGGATAACACAGAGAAGGAAAGCTCCCATCTGTTGTTTTAGGAGATAGACATCTGATTTCTAATCCCTGGTTGTTTCAGTTCCTGCCTATTCTGTACCTTGTTCAGTTGGAAATAGGTTTCCTTAGTGTCTTCTTTTTAAAATTCTGCTGCGTACTTTCCTCTAAAATATACAGCATTGACCGGGACAAGTAGAGTACAGGGATCAATAAAACCAGCAGCAAATAGGTCTTTGATTTTACCATTAAAAATAACTAATTAAGAAGAAATATTACTTAGTTTGGGCAATCAGATGCATTTGACTTTTAATTATTATTTCTGCAAATCTGAAAAGTAGTATAATGCTGTCAGACAAATAACAAAAAATTTATGTACAACTTTTGAAGTCAGGAACTCAAGGCATTTTTATGCTTCTTCCTACATGTATTTCCTACTGAGCAAAGAAGTGCAGTAAGTGGTTTACATATAATAATCATACTGCCTTTGGAAAAAAAAAGAATGGCAACTGAAAATCAGACATTATATTCTTAACTGGTTCAATTGCAAACCAAATAACCTGCACATTTTCTTCTTCACCTTTTTTCTCTTTTTCCACCCAGAAGTTAATCTTCTCTCTGGTTTCTTCAATGTATTTAAAATTGACTGTTTCCAGTTCTGCTCAATATAATTTCTTTGTGGAATCCAAGTACAAACTGGAAAGTAAAAATGACAGAAGTTTATCACAATGTGATTTTTATAAGATAGATAATTTCATGGCTTCAAAATAATTCCATGTAGTAGATAAGCAAGAAAGGAATGAATAAAAAAAGCATACATAAGACATTTATTGAAAGAAGTCAAGTAGTTTTTAGAGAGATATTGTTTATAAAAAACAGTTGCAAATATCTTTTTCTGCATTTTCAAGCTGTACTGAGCAGCATAAAGGTCTCAGCACAGTAAAAAATATCTAAGATCAGAACCTGGTACCTTTCTTTAAGCTTATATATCATTGTTATGCTGCCCTGTCTTCCTCCAACCACCAAATGAAAAAAGTTGCCTTATAATGAAAAAGTAACCAGGATTGATAGTATCACAATGAGATGTGAGTGTGTGTGTCGTTTTGATGAAACCTTGACTGGAAAAGAGAAAGGTGGTTACATAGAAAACAGCGCTGCTTCTAGCAATACTCTTACAAACACACTAAGTCAAGTTTGCTGAAGAAATTATTTGTATGTATTTGTACCACCTGGGCTATCAGTGTTCCACAGGAATGTTCTGAGTAGAACATGTTCTAGCAGAGAAAAAAGTCTTCTGCTGGTCACAGAGCTTTTTTTCTTGCACAGAAATGATGCAGCAGGCATCGGGTCTGTTAGACACCAGGTGTGCATGGCAAGGATATAGTTACGGTGATTAGTGCTATAACATTTTTCGGAATGCCCAGGAATTACTACTGTTTCTCTAGATCTGTTTCTTTATATTTAAGTCAAGGTGTGGTGGGTTA